>PVKH010024946.1:0-13519 GCA_004027955.1 Chaetophractus vellerosus | reverse complement strand
GCAGCAACCAGAACTTTTAAGTTCACATTTTCTTGTCCCAACTACTCCTTACCAGAAGTATGGTATTGATAGTGGCAGAATTCCTTTGTGATTCAGTACTAGAGTTTTATAAATTATTTGATATCCTTTTTGTTTTGTTGATTGGCAAAAGCCAGTTTATATTTTTCTTTCTATACATGCTCACCTATTTTATTGAACATTTAAGGATGTGCTGAACAAAAGCTGAACCTAATTTCAAGCCCCTCTAAGTAATCTTTCATATTACACATACTTTTCCTTTATAGAAAAAGGAAATGCAACAGAGTTATAAGTTTAATCTCAAGTGTGATTAACAGCTGCCCTTCTCCACTAGGCTGGCAGCTCCCTGAGGGTAGGACCATATGTTTTCTTACTGCTACATCCCTAGTTCCTAGCACACGGTGGGCTCATAGTAGGTACCAATGCCAGTTATCAATTTATTATTGTTAAGCTTAAATCCATTCTTCATTGCCTGCTCTGAGGAAATGGAGATTGGCCCTGGAAATAAAACTCCTTTTCTATTTGGCATGATGTTAAGCTTTGCCGGTAGAAGGTGCTGAAGAGACACTGGAGAGAGAGGTTCCTCATTCTCGCTTCTGGTGTGCTTCTCACCAGGCTTCTGAGGTTCACAGTTTCTCCACTGCCCAGCTTCTCCAGGACCCCGCTCCTGCAGTGCACCTGGCTACTCCAGTTCTTGACTCCTGCAATCATGGTGGCCAGTGGAGCCCAGTGGCCAGGAGCTTCTCCCAATACTTACTCTGGCATCTTCACTGTGGAATGCCTCTAGTGAGGCACCTCCCTATCAGCAGTTTTCCCAGCACTCCATGCTGGTAACCTTGTGGCAAGTTCTGAAGAGTGGCACCTTCCTGTAGGCAGTTTCCTCCAGCCCCTCGGAGGTGTATTTCCAGCATGTTCTGCTGACATTGCACCACAGTGACCTCTCTGCCATGCAGTGCTCTCTTCATCAAGGTCTGGATGTCAGGCCTGAGGCCTCTTCCTTGGCTGCTGTACTGCAGCCCTAGGAGTAAACAGCTGCTCCTTATTGCTGCTACCCCTATGTTGTTTAGTGTTCCCTTTACCTCTTACCAGGCGGTCTTTCATTACTCCAACCCCCTGTTTAGCACCAATCCTCTGTTAAAGTTAATAATTCTTTATACTAAACTTTCCCTGTTACAATTTACCCTGTAGTTTATGTCTCTTGATTGGATACTGACTAATAAAGTGGCCAATAAATATCTGTTGAAGGATAATGAAAAAGGGAGGAAGTAAGAGTTAAAGGAGTGTATTAGGATTCTCTAGGGAAACAGAACCCACTATATATATAATACAGTTTTTTTAAAAGAATTGGCTCAGGTGACTGTGGGGATGGGCAAGTCCAAATTCTGTAGGGCAGGCCACAAGCTGAGAGCTCCAATGAAGGTTTTTTATTAATTCCCCAGGAGAAGCTGGGCTGGCTGAATTAGAGATGGAAATTCTCCCTCTGACTGCTGAAATCATCACTTCTTCTAAGGCCTTTCGACTGATTGGAAGAGACTTCTCATTGTTGACGGCAACCTCCTTAGTTGATTGTAGATGTAATCAGCCATAGATGCAATCAATGTACTGATTATTTCAATCCATGAAATATCCCCACAGTAACAGTCAGGCTAGGGCTTGCTTGACCAAACACCATAATCTGGCCAAGTTGACACATGAACTTAAGCTTCATGAGGAGGTAGGGTAGGGGGGTGGAAGGGAGAGAGTGAGAGAACTCAACTATTACTGGTGTATCCTCAATCTGCTGTGTGTTTCTTTGCTATTATTTTTTGGAATTAGAAATTTAAAAAGGAAAACTGATTTTTTCCTTGAATATGGTCCTGTGCCACTGAATTCTTTTTCATTAAGTCATCCACACTTTAATTCACTCACTAAAAATATATTGAGCATCTATTTTTCCCAAATACATGCTAATAGGTTTCCAGGGATAGTAAGGGCATTAATAAATCTGCAAAGAGAATCCAGAATATGAATCCAGTAGAAATTTCCTTGACTGCTAGATTTCAGGAATGCACAATTCTAGGACTGCATTTAAATCAAAGTCCACAAAACTTCTCCTGTCCCTCTCCTTCCCTTAACTCCTACCAATGAATGAATGAATGAATGAATATATAGGTAGATAATTTTAAATTCTTGGTCTTTAAAATCTCACTTTCAGGAAATGCTGCTTAGTACCTAAATTAAATTCCTCACCCCCCTTACTATTCTTTTCTTTGTGACCTAAGGCATTCCACACTAGTTACTCATCACAGTTCATTAAATTCTTACTAAACCACCCCTTTAGAGTCTCTTCTGCAAGTTGAATATTCCATGGTATTTTGTGCTTTCCCTATAGCATTATTCTTTGTAATTCTTTCATTGTATTCCTAAGTTTTCTCCAGGTTGACGACATTCATCCTGAATGGCTTGTAAACTCTTGGACTCCCTCATACGGAGTTGGATAACCACTGACTTAATGGGAACACTCCCTTGAATGCTCCTGCCTTCTGTGTTTATGTACCTGGGTATCCATGCTATGTTTAACTTGCCTATTTTAAATGTTTGCACAGATAGTGAGAGTACACTTGTATGCACCTAAAATAAAAACAGCATGTATGGAGATGAGAGCAGTGGGGGTGGGGTGGGGATTAGGAAGACATGGAGACTATCTGGAAGGCAAATCAGGATGAAAAGATTAGGTAATATACACCTGGATTGCTTGGGAGAATTGCTTTTAAGCACTTCTTTACAAACACACTAATTAATGATCAAACTCTTTCCTATCCATAATTCAGATCCCTAAGGGTCTTTCCTACGCAATCAGTACTGCATGTGCTTGAAAGTCATGGCAATATGTTTCTTTAAATATACTCTTAAATCAGACATTTTGTTAATTCAGAAAGACCTTAGAGGACCCCCTTCTAATTCACTGATTCTAAGACGAAAAATTTGTCTCATTCCAACATCTCCGAAATGGGGATGCGTCTCACAAATGATGGCATTCTACAATGGTCTTGGCTACATCAGCTTCTGTTAGCCCCACTGATCTGGGAGGAGCTGAGGCAGGTACCTTCTCTCCATCCCTTCCTCCCATTCACTGTCCCTTTGACCTTGACTCCTTTTGTCAGTGAGGAACCCCTGGATCGCAAACTCACAAAGGTCAAGACAGATGGATTTCTTTGCACTATTAAATGTTTGCGATGCCTATCAGCTGCATAACACATTCGTTAATGGCCCTTCTTTGTTTTAAATGCACAGGAAATACTTGGTGAACTCATCTGAGACTGAGGGGAAGTCTAAAAAAGTCTTAATTTTGTATGCAATAAAGTTTCTAAGTGATAAGAAATTTTAAAAGTTATAATGCGCTTTACAATGGATGGTGTCTTATATTCAAAGAAATATGATCATAATACTTCAATGTTCTCATGTGGTATTTGTCTCAATGAGTGCAGATCACCTCCTCCCCGCCCCACCACCCCAATAGCTCCAGAGGCTCCAATATTGTGACTGTTTTTCTTCTTTCCCTGGATTCTGTCTTTCCCAGTGGAGGGAATGTCATTAGATCTAACTGAGCCATGTTCTCTCCATGTCATCAGTAACATTTATTATCAGCCTGCCAATATTAGCTCTGTCTCTGGAGTTCAACTGAATGAGTCTGATCCACAACTCTGACTTTGAAAGTGGGTTAATGTGTTCAATTTCAGAAAGGTGTTTAGGCACAAAAATGAAGCAATGCTCTGCCAGCCTCTCCTGCTGGCGTCAGGCGGGCGTTCTTACCTGCTGTTCGGTCCACAAATACATAAGCAAATATGTTAAGTCTTTTACAGGGACACGTTGCCTGATGGGATGTATTATCCTTTTTAATTCCACAACTACCCATTTCCTCATAAACTGGGTTGTGCACAAGAACTGGGTACACACAAGGAAAAAAATTTAAATACTTGTCCCATTAGGTTTAAAGATTTTGGACTCTGTTTTATGGCCTGCCAGAGAGCAACAAATCTAGTTCCAATCTGGGGATTTAATTCACATCTCATTAACTCTTTGGCAAAATCCAACATTAGCCATGTAAAGCTAATTTGATTAAAGAACTGATGGACTTTACTTCTCTTGGACTAATCAAGTTCATTTAAATGGAGATAACAATGTCTCCCTGACAGGTTATCTGAGAATCAAATAAGCTAGTTAGTTATACATATTCTATAAATAATAAAGTGTTAAAAATGTCTCTTTATTCCTTTGTTAAAGCCTCTAGAATTTACTCTCATTTCCCTCCCTTCTTTCTTTTACAGCCTCTTCGTAATAGGTCATAATTATTTAGCTGAAGGAAATCCTCTAAATCCAGCCTACTTACAGCTCATGTTTTCAACTAATAAATCGATACAATAAATATTATTGGAAACCTACCATTGGCAAAACATACTTGTTATACAAACATATGATGCTTAAAAAATGTATGCTAAATTCTGTATTAGTCTGCCAAAGGGGTTCCAATGCAAAGTACCAGAAATCTGTTGGCTTTAGGGTATTTATTTGGGGGTAAAAATGTACAGTTACAAGGCCCTAAAGACTCTGACTCAAGGTTGCTTTCTCACCAAAGTCAGTTACCACATGTTGAAGCAAGATGGTTGCTGATCTCTCCCCTCTGGGTTTCCTCTCACTCAGCTGCAGGCTGGCATAGGTCTTGTCTCTCAGGGCTGCTTCTCTCTCCTGGTATAGGGCTTGTTACTTTCCCGGCTTCCTATTCAGTCCCAGTGCTCTTCCCAAGGTCAGCTGTAAGCTATCAGAAATGGCTCATTCTCTCCCCAGCGGCCCAGTATCAAAAATGACAGAGATTTCTCTTCCTGTGTGTCTCCTTGAGTGAGTGCCCATTTATATCGGCCCACCAAGGGGGCAGGGACTCAACCTGAGTCATGTCTTACTGACTGGTTGAATCAAAGCCCTAGTTTAATCAAGGCCCCCGCAACTGAATTCAATATGATCAAAGGGTATCACAACCAGAAGAATCGTTTACAAACACAATCTTTCTCTTTTTGGGATTCACAAAAATCATCTCAAACTGTCACACATTCCAAAGTGAAACCACCATGCACAGATTTTGAAATATCTGCTTGAGAACCAGTTAGACAATTCTTAAACTCTTGCCCACATTCAATGCACACAAGAGTTGGGAGCCAGATTTTGAGGAAGCATTTACATAGACCTGGAAAGATCTATGTATGTGCTGTGATTTGGGCAAAGTGGGAGATGCTACCTTCTTATCACTAAATCAAGAGAGAAAGGCTTCAATGAGAGCAATTAGGTTTTACATATGAGTTTCTGGCCTGGTATCTGATTTCCTCCTGAAAATTTTCAAGGTTGAGAGATGAAATGCCTAGCTGCAAAGGGATGAGTTAAAGATATAAAATGGCTGCAGTGGGCACCGGAATCCCAGGGTTTGTCAGTGAAAACAGGAGTGTTTCCAATGGACCCAAGGTGGGTCATGCTACAAAAGAGCCAGGATATAGTTGACTGAGGTCTTCTCCAAATGGGCCAGAGTGGTGCCCCATTAAAGGTGATAATCATGATAATCATGTTATTTAACCTCCACAAGCAAATATCATTTGTAATTGATTGTGACTTTGAAGGAAATAATAGTCTTATCAATTGTTTGAATTGGTGTAAGTACCACTCTCAGGGGAGTTGCCATGTGGTCAGTAAAGAATACCTTTGTATGAGTTACACAGAAATGTATATGTCACACAGATGTGTATTCAGGTCACTTCATATTTATTGGTATTTATGCTTTAACCCACTTTGATATTCAGTATGGTCTCAGGTAGTAAGGCAGTATAGACACTGAAAAATAAAAGGATAGGGCCACTGTATGTAGGGTAAGGGGGGGCATATATGGGAACTCTGTAAATTCTGTGTAATTTTTCTATAAACCCAAAACTGCTCAAAAAATAAAATTTATTTAAAAAAAGACAGAAGAACTGACCATTCTATCCAAAGGGAATACTATTGTAAAGCATTTTTAAAAGATCCCTCAGTATTTACACAGCCAGGTGTGTTAATTTCATCTTATAGTAACATAATTTTAAAAAAAAGTACATTCTCAGGGAGCCAGTGTAGCTCAGTGGTTGAGTGCCAGCTTCCCACATACAAGGTCCTGGGTTCAATCCCTAAATCCCTGGCCCTGGTACCTCAAAAAACAAAACAAAGCAAAACAAAAACAAAACAAAAAAACCCCCAAACAAACCAAAACACAAAATATATATTCTCCCCATTTTAAAGAAGTAGAATCTGAAAATAAGTTTAAAAACTCAGTATCACACCATGTGAAAAAAGGGAGGATGTTAGTGCCAAAGAAACCTGTCCACTGATTAAATCTCTGCTTATGCTCCTACTGGAATAATTTTCCCAAGTTATGCTGAATACATTGAGATCGTAAGAGAAAGAAAACCTCTATTCACAACCTTCCTGCCCAGTGGTTGCCTCTATAAATTATTTTATTAATGTGTTCTGTGGTCCCAGTTACAAACATATTGTTCATATTTCACACAACTTATATTGGAGGCCAAGTCCTTTTCAAGTATGAGAATTTTTAAAGCTGTATGAATTCACTCGGGCTGCAGGTGACTAAGACCCAGCTCACGCACACAGGAAAACTGGTAGGCTCATGTACAGGCATGCTGGAGGGAACATGGCCTCAGGCACATCCAGAACCAGCAACCCAGGCTGCTCCCTTTTACCTCCGTGTGTATTTGTGTGTCTCTGTCTTCTCTTCAACTGGCACTCAGCTGGTAGGGTGTGTGTATATGTGTGAGGAAGAAATGGGGTGTTGGTACCAGATTCCCATTCTTCTTAGTGACCAGAAGGAATAACAAAATTGGCTCCTCTTTCTCATCTACAGTTTTTAAATGGGGAGAAATAACCTAACTGACATATCCTGGGCACTCTCTCACCTCTTTGGCCAAGAGGTGACTCTATTACTAGAGGGACAACATGGACGCTGGGCAGACTAGCAGTAGAGCACTTCAAAATGCATGCAAACTCAACACACCACTGGGAAACTAATTAACGTATATGTATCCTATAGGAAAATGTTAGATAAAACCAAAATATTAACTCATGGAGATTTGGATAACCAATTTTTATAGAAAAATGATTGGCTCCAGACAAAGAACAAGGTTCAGAATTCATTTAGGTAACCATTTCATTTGTTCTTTCTAGAGGGACACTATGTTTTCTTTGGTAAGCTATAAAGAAAAGCAACATTTTGATTAGAAGTGATAAAGTATGTTAACCTTATTGTTGGCCATTCTAACAATCTGTTTCATTCATGCTTTACCATGCCATCCCCAAATGAGAAAAAAGACAAGCACACTGATCTATATCAATTTGGAATATTTATTACATCTCTTAATGCATTTCTTAACATTTATAGCACTCTTTAATGAAGAATATAAAAGTCATCTACTTAACTTAGGTTTTGCCAGTTAAGGTTTGGAATAATCTTAAAGTCTTATTATCCTAAAGTAACAGACTGGATAAGCAAGTGAGTATGCAGATATAACAACCATTAATAACATGAATTTTTCCAAATAATAACTCTAACATAGGTACATTACTCTCATGGACCTGGCACCTTGTAAGAAGGGTCCTTTTCACCAGTACTGGAGGGCCCACTTTTAACCGTGCAGCCAGCCAGAAAGGCTATTTGATAAATGGAGTGGGCTGGTCACAAAGACGTTTCTCTCCCCTTCCTTTAATACCTGTACATGACCTAATTGTAACTGTTCCTGAAGATAAAGTAAGTTTCAGTAACAACCATCACCTAAAAACATGCATAAATTCCTATACCTAGTGCCAGAAGAATGACGCATTACATTCTACTATGCTGACCAGCTCTCTGGCCTGTCTTCATTCTTCTCTCCCATCCGATACCCAGGATGATTCTGTGGCCATCACTTCTGGGCAATTGTCTGGTACTGAAGATACCTCTGGGGAAAGTTCCTTATAAAACATAATCTACCATATTTATTCCTTAGCACCAAAAGTTCACTTCAAATCCTAGATTTGCTCATCATTATTTCCTCTATTTCGATAAGGTTGAATTAAAAGTCCTTTGTTAAAGGAAGTAGCCTTGGCAGAAGAAAAACTGTTCTGTAGAAAAAATAATTCAATATTTACAATCTTTTTCTTTTCTGTATAGAAATAAGAGAGCCTGAAAAGAATGCCTTTTTTTTTTCACTCTTCTGTCTTTGTGACTATGAGTATGATAAATTATCCCACAGCCCGCTTTGGCTTAAGAGGAAGTATTATACAATTAGCCAACAGACCTCAATAACAAAGAGGAAGAACCTTAAGGACACTTCTGGACACACAAGACTATTGTAATGTTTTAAAATGAGAAAACTGCCTGAGTAGATCAGTTAGGTTTCTAGTCTTCCTCCTATAATAAGCCTTACTTAGTCTTTGGCAAAGCACGATGGTTGGTTGGTTTGTTTACAGAGGCAACTTCTTGGTAGAATGTCAGCACCAAAAGACCATATACCTTTCAGTCTTGCCACTAACCAGTTACTTGTCCCACCCATAGATGTTCCTACTTTCTTCTCAGGACATCTAGTAAGCTACAAAAGAAGAGTGGGAGGAAGGATGCTTTAGGAAAACTAGATTTAATCACAAAATCAGGGGCCTTGGTGTTGAAGCACAAATTTTAAGTGTAATATCAATACCACAGAATTGTACCCTTAAAACTGGTTAAGATGGCAAATTTTATTATATATATGTATATGTGGCTTCCAAAATAAAATAAATAAAATTAAAAAAAATAAAATGAAATATAAAATCAAATCAAATCAGAGGCCACGAAAGAAAAGTCAGAGGAAGTTGAAGAAAAAAAATCTTTAAGACAGTATTTTTCCCATCACAAATTCATGCATAGATTTGTATCTTTCATAGTACTAGTGAAATGCTGCCTCCAGGCATAGTCATACTCTGCCTAGAGGTATTTTTTCTCCCTCATCATTTTTTTTTTACAGGTTATGAGTGAGGAAAACTCATCAATGTAAGTCTTCCTAAGGGACCATCCTGTTAAACCTACATATAGTTTAATATACATACCACTGACAGTGAAGATAAATCCAGTGTGAGGATCAGTTGTGAAGACAGCCTTCTTAGAACTTATGAAACAAATAAGAAAACTGCTTTCCTTTTGGTTTTCATTACAATGTCATAGCATGCTTAAGAGAATAAAGGATATATAGCTGTAAATTGCCTGAAATACTGGAAGAAAAGTAGTCAAAAACTTCTATTAAAATATAATTATGATTAATGACTTCCTTCCAATGAAATCCTATGTAGCTAAAACGAAAAAACACAACCCAAGACAATGTCTATTCCATGTTTCAAGGCGTGATCTGCTTCAGTGGCATGAGTTTTGGTGAAACCTGGTAAAAAAAAAAAAAAGGGAGAAAAAAATAATCAACTTATGAAAAACTACATGATGTAAACATCACTTTTTTAACTTTCCAAACTCAAATGATGTGGGCAACAAGCAGCCTTGCCATGGACATCACTTGGTACTTCCTTATGATTTTCCACTCTGAATCACTGAGATAGAGAACTCCTTTTCTGTGAACACTTAGGGTATTTAGTGGTTCTCAGCCTTCTTGAGTCATACTTCCTAAATTAAGGATCACTAATAGGGCTGGCAACAAGGAGGGGGTTAAAGAAGAGCAGGAGGAGACAAATAAAGACAAATAAAGGGTCCAGATAACCAAGCCCTCTAGTAGACGGATCATTGAGCTCAGAGACACAACCCTCTGAGATTTTAACTCAAGTTAGAGACAAGTTTATGCAAGGTACAGGTTTCAAAATCCTCAGAATAGGTCCAGTCTATTCTCAGTTTTGTCTTTGGATTACCTAGACACACATTAATGAAGAGATACATGATTAATGACAAATTTTGTTAGAAATTTCAAAATCAGAATGGAAATAATGCAAAGACAGGAAAAGGATTCCAAAGTATTACAGAAAGGAGGTAGAAGGGCTTAAAAATTAAATGTTGATTATAATTATATTCTATGTACAGAACAGCAGGTATATTCCTGGGAATCTTGAAGCATTGAGATAAATGGGGACAGATCTACATTTAATGGCAGAGCTGGAGAAAGAGAAATCTAAATATAAGTGATCTGGCCTAATTGAAACAGATCTTTTGAAATGTGGTGCCAGAATCAGATTTCTTAATTCAATTTGGCAAATATCCACTGAGTCCTAGCAAGTAACAGCACTGATAGAAAACACAGCAGGGAATATTAAAATTTAGGTGATTTTTTTGAGCCTCTCCAGAGCTCAAAGGTTGAAGTGGGGGTATAAAATTAGTAAACAAATAAATCATGAGGGAATCCAGTCAGAGTTATAGAATCTTCCAGAGGGTGGGAAAGGAAAAGATCATGCCTGCTT
Source organism: Chaetophractus vellerosus (assembly GCA_004027955.1). Taxonomy (NCBI): domain Eukaryota; kingdom Metazoa; phylum Chordata; class Mammalia; order Cingulata; family Chlamyphoridae; genus Chaetophractus; species Chaetophractus vellerosus. Next base: position 3,034 of record PVKH010024946.1, on the reverse strand, counting down.
GAGTGGATATAACAGCATTTGAGGTAGATTTTGAAGACTGAAGGATGAAGGAAAAGGTCTCCAAGCAATGACAACATCAAACAAAAGCTGGAAAGGTCAGAGCATATAGGTATACATAAGGAAGCTAAAAGGGACACTTAAAAGCAGGTAAAATTTTTTGGAAAGTTCTGAATGCTAGGATGAAGAGTTAGAACCTCACCTGACAGGCCATGGAAAGTCCCTGGGGGATATTTGGATAGGAGAATGTACTTTGGAAGAGTCAGGTAGCAGTCAGATGGATTGGAAAGGGAAAAAGAAGCAAAGGAGACTAAGTGGGAAATCACTGCACAGGTCCAGGTGGGCAGTAAGGAAAGCCTGAAGAGGGCAATGGCAGAGGCAACAAAAGGGAGAGCTCTTCAAGCCAGATCTACAGTATGGGGATAGTTGGGGGCAACTGGTGAGCAGCGAGGGAGGAAGGCTGAGACCCTCCAGACAGATCATCTCTTCTGAATTCCACATTCTCCTGGTAAAGAATAACTCAGTTTACCTGTAAAGTCGGAAGGGTGGGCCTGAGTGGATTTAAGGAGTTTTCTTTGTTCTCGCACCCTCCTTCTCACATCATATCTTCACCCCCCAAAGCAACCTTTGTCTACTTATTAGGATTTGAAAATGTTTAAACTGGGGTGGGACATGAAGGAAGAGGTTTGAAATACAAGATGCATGGGGTTACATATTGCTATAAAAGAATTTCAATCTATCAACAGTAGTTCACAAGTAAATGGGGGAAAATGAAAGAAAGTCTCTCTGGGGGCAGGGTGAGGGTACTCTCCAAGAGGAGGCTTGAGATACAGAAGAGAACTTCTCCATATTTCACAGCTTTTCTCACTGTCCCATTTAATGAGGTGGGGACCTACAGATGCTTTGCATGAGGTATTTTTGTCATGCAGCTGCGAACCCAAACGGCCCTGCTTTGCATGGCTTATTAAAACTGGTGAGTGAGCTAGCACGTGTGTGTTATGTATATGTGTGTTTCTTCAACACAGCTGACTTCCGAAAACAGAGTTTCTGTTCATTAAGGTAGCACTAAATAGATGTTCTCCCAGAGTGCCAGCTTTTCTGTCACTTCACATTTTGATAACCCATTTCATAGAAGCTGACAGAAACAGTGACCAGGAACTTAAACATCAGAACGCAGAACCATGAAATCCTAGAGCCTGAGGGTCCCCTTCTAGATAAGGGGTTCTTAACCTTTTTTTTCCATGGACCCCTCTGCCAGTCAGGTGAAAACCACAGACCCCTTACTAAGTCCACACAATACTGTGTATTATTTAATAAATATCTCACACCTGCCCCAACACGTCCCCACAAGAATAATGTTTTTTTGAATTTCAATTCAAGCTCACGGACCCCTTGTTAAGAACCCTTGTTCTAGATCAAACTGGCCAAAACTGAGTCCTGATAAATGTTTTTGCTGAGTTCCCAAAGCTGTTTGGCAGAAGAGCAGGGACCACATCCCAGGTCTTCTGACTTCCAGTTTCAAGCTCTTTTCACCGGTTCAGATAAAATGCCTGAGGCCATGCTTCAGGGAGTAGTGAATGAGTGTTTATTATGATGAAAAGGTGGAAAGAGATTAAAAGCCTAGTAGTAGGAGAATTGATAACTGTATACAAAATAATTGTAATTGTGAAAACTATATAGCAACTTGGAAAATGCTTATGATAAAGAGATAAAAGCTGATAATAAAGCTTTGTGATAACTCTATTGTAATTGTGCAAGCATTATTAAACATATGAACAAAATGGAAAGGACCACTGGAAAATAAAAAAGGTTGATCTGGAGGGAAATGGGGTTATAAATTAATTTACTTTCTTTTAAGTTCACCTTTAATATTAGCCACATACCCGTGGCTTTTCAATCGTTTAAGATCCCAGTCTCCAATTAACTCAGAAAGTTGAGAATTGCTAATATGATGAAATATATAACTCCATCATGGTAAATTTGATACAGACCATGAATAAATTGGCAGGGAAGCTGTACTATTTAAAAAATTAAAGATGCGTTGAAGTAGCAGTAGTAGCAGCAGTAAAAATAATAATATAATAATAATATTAAAAAATAACTTTAAAACATAAAAACAATAAGCAGGCTGTTGTTTTATGACCTGAAATCATTCCTTGGTCAGGAACTGAAAGAGGGACATAAACTACTTCAGGCCAAGACAGCAGTACGATTAATGATAAGAACTGAAACATTTTAGCAATTGATTACATTTCCTGAAAATCAACTGTAAGCAAAGGACTTTGCCATAAGTGAATTTCAGTCTCTGCGCAATGAGTGAATTTGAACAGACCAGCAAGCATGATCATCCAATGACTTTTTATTCTGTTCAGAAAAAAGGTCGAAGGCCTTAAAATGGCCCATAAGTGCTACTGGATTTGGTCTCTGGTCCTCCCCTGAGATCCTACTCACTCCCACTTGTCCTCACTCCCTCTGCCCCAATCACACCAGCCACTTGCTGCTCCTTTAACACATCCATCACCTTCTACCTCGGGGCCTGGGCATGCGCTGACTGTCCGCCTGCAAGGTGCTTCTCATGTGTTCCGGCCCGCCTACCCCACCTCTGCCTCCAGCCCAGGTCTTTGCTGAAATGTCACCTTTTCAAAGAGGCTTCCTTGAACACCTGATTTAAATTCACCATTTCTCTACCCTACCCCGAACACTTCTTAGCCTCTTTTATTTTTTTCCCCCACAGCACTTATCACTCTCTAACACACTATATTATACTTATTTAGTGTTTTATTGTTAATCTCTTTCTACCAGAATAAAAACTCTGTAAGTGGAAGGACTTTATTCAGTGCTATACCTACATCATCTAGAACACTGCTTAGCACATGTTGTGTTCTAAGTAAACATGTCTAAATAATATATGAATTTGGAAATAAACAGGTTTCAAACCCATCTGAATTAGTTTTCTAGGGCTGCTGTAACAAATGACCACAAACTGGGTGGCTTAAAACAACAGAAAGCCAGTCTTTCACAGTTCAGGAGGCTAGAC
>PVKH010024945.1:0-13514 GCA_004027955.1 Chaetophractus vellerosus | reverse complement strand
GCTGACTGAATTTATATTCAATATGTGTAGTGGTTGGAAACTGTATGTACCCCCAGAAAACATGTTCTGAAAACTAATCCATTCCTGTGGGTGTGAACCCATTCTAAGTAGGACATTTTGATGAGATTAGTTAAGGAGTTAAGGTGTGGCCCACCTCATTCAGGGTGGGTCTTCATCCTATTATTCCAGTCCTTTATAAGCCTTGTGAAATTCAGGCAAAGGGAGAAAGCCACAGAGGGAGCAATAGGAAGCTGAAATCAATAAAAGCTGGCAGAGAACAGAGAGGCTAGGAGAGGCCATCATGTGCATTGCCATATGACAAGCTAAGAACCATGGGTCACCAGCAGCCAGCCCCAGAATGTCACAGATTTGGGGAGAAAGCATCACCTTGACAATGCCTTGATTTGGACTTTCTTTTAGCCTCAAAACGTGATGAATAAATTCCCATTGTTTAATCCTTCCCATTTTGTGGTATTTGCTTAAGCAGTCTAGGAAGCTGAAACAATATCTGTGGGATTAAAAGAAGGCTTTGGTTTTTTGTTTTGTTTTGTTTTTTACATTTTGGAGCACACACTTTTTTTTAAAGGTACATAGATTACATAAATGTTACACAAAAATTATAGGGATTCCCATATGCCCCACCTCCCACACCTCCCACAACCTCCCACATAAACATTCTTCATTAGTGTGGCACATTACCCGCAATAGATGTACACATTTTGGGGCTTTGCCACTAAGCATGGACTATAGTTCACATTGTAGACCACACTCTCTCCCACACAGTTCTGCATGTTATATGATGATATAAAATGGCCTATATCTGTCATTGCAATGTCACTCAGGGTAATTCCCAAATCCTGAAAAAGCCCCTGTATTACAATTGCTTTTCCCTCTCCCTGCCCTCAAATCATCCAGTGGCCACTGGCTCCACATAATTTTGTAATTTCTTCCATTGCGTGAATCACAATAAGTCTATAACAAGATACTAGTAAGTCCACTCTAGTCCATAGCTCTTCCCCCAATCCTGAGGAGCCTGGGATGGTGATGCCCCCTTCACTTCCAAGTGAGAGGGGGCTTATATCCCATGGATAAGATGGATGAGATTATCCTGCCTGCAGTGGCAGAGTCTCTCCATTCCCTGGGATAACCGTTGTCCATCATCATCTCCCCACTAGGTGTCCTGGGTGAGTCCATTGAGAGGTAGAATAGGAGTTGCAGCTCCACCAAGCTTTTGGACCCAGCTGGCACATGGACAGCCCGTAGACTCCGCTCTCTGGAAGTACACCTAAAACTCTGGCATGACATATAGGTTTGAATAGAAGAGACAGATGGACCATGTGCAGGGAAGACATATTTGGATCAGACTCTGTCACTCTCAGGAACAAGGGTTCCAAATTAGGTTCTACTGATAAGGCACCCAACTCTGGGGTTTTCTGCCCTGATATAGGACCTGGATGTCTCCAGAACCCTCAGGAGCCCCTCTGTATGGGGTGATATCCGTATTGGAAGCCTATGAGGTCCTATTTGATTTTAATTTGAGTGATTCTTTCCTTTCATGCTTATTCGGATCTGGTACTCTTAAGAGATAAGGGAAGGGGCAAAGAAGGAAATACTTAAAGGGCAGTGAATTCCTTCTGGTTTCTTTTTAGAAAAAATGGCCTGGCTTTCTGCCATTGACCCAACAATTACTTGACTACTGGACTACTTACCCATTTTTCAAATTTTGATCTGGCTACTCAGTCCTCAGAAAGAAAGTGAGTTTAAGCAAAGCAAAATATCAAACAGTTGTCAGTAAGATATAATAAGATAATATTCCTTCAAATAGTAGATAAATAGAAAATGGAAATGGAGCATAGTCTGTTCATGTTCCCAACATATGAACATACAGTTAAAAATATAAGGATTCGGAGAGTGGATGTAGCCCAGTGTATGAGCGCCTGCTTCCCATGTACGAGGTCCTGAGTTCAATACCTGGTACTTCCTTAAAAAAACTTAATTCTTCCCAATAAAAGTATCACCAACGGGGATATATATATATATATATGGGATTGTATAATTGAACAAATTCTCACAATTTCCATTAAAAAGCTTATCCCCCTCGATGTTAAAACAAAGACAAATTTTTTAATGTTGCAGATGTATAAAATTGAAGGGGACCTGTTATTTAGCTTTGGCAGTTAGTAAAATTTATACCAAAATAAAACTGGGAATGTAACTACATAGCTCCACATTTTGGAGGGAGGCCATATTTTAGAGTTCAGAATAAAGGTAAATCCCTGGCTCCCCAAGCAGCCACATTTTTATTTTTTTAATTTCCAAAACCATTTGTCAACCTGTTTCATACATCAACTGCAATGAATTACAACACAGAAAAATCACACTTAGATTGGAAGTAAACTGAGATTAACCTGGTGGGCCATATCTTGTTTTCAAGTGCTCACCTCCAGCATCAGATTTTTAAAAAATAACTTTTATTACATTGACATTGATGAAAGAAGATTTTCTTTTCTGGTGAGTTTTCTTCCCTTTTAATCTTTTGGGAGAAAATTTTCAATTATTTTAAGCCAGAAGAATTACAAAATCCCAGAAGTTTTACTACCAACTCTTCAAGCACACTGTTAAATTAATGTTTAGAAGTCTAGAAAATTTAAGGGGTCTGCCTTTAAATTGAATGGCTATGAAATTTGAAACCTCTCTGGCACATTAAATATGTGTCTGGCTCTCATTTTAATAGCAACTCTCACTTGAAGTAAACTCCTAAATTCATGCCTATAATATATGACATCTTGGGAATGACTTTTAATAAATTTTACTTGTGAAAGTGGTAGTACTATGTTTTAGATTTTCAAAGCTAGGGGATTCATGTTTTATTATTACTTTATACTTAAGCCTGCATGACATAGTTAGTATCTATCCAACCAAAATTTGACTTTGACTCTGGTTTTGCCATCTTACAACACATTGCTTATGTTCATATGTCAATAGTATTTTAATTAAACCTATCTGCTTTCTACATAATCTCCTATATTCTCTGAACCCACTTTAACTTGGCTCCTTCCTACCACTACTCAAATGCAATTCTTCTCTCAAGGGCCACTGATAATGTCCTAAATACAAAATTCTCTTTTAACACATACTCCTTCACTTGGAGTTGTTGGCCCCCTTCTCTTTCTTGAAACTCTCTCTTCTATGCATGTGATGACTCCTATTTCTTCTTCCCTGATTCTCCTCCTATGTATCTGATCACTCTTTCTCATTTCACTTTACTGGTCCTACTGCTTCCTAATGGTTGGTATTTCTCTGGGTCACATTCTTGGTCCTTTTCTTTTTATACCTTATTGCCTTTAGTGAACTTCTTAGTGATCGAAACAAAGCTGATTTTCCTCCCAAGGTACAGACCTTTATTTTCAAATGTCTCTTGGACATGTCCATTTAGATCTGTTGCAGATCCCTTGAAATTAATATGTCCCAAATTAAACAAACAGCATCTTCTTCTACAGTCTTGCTTTTCCTCACCACATATTACAAATTTTATTAATGGCCCTACACTCCACCCAGCCAGATTGAGTTTTACTCCCACTGTCTGTCTTCTTTGCCTGGCACAAGCTAATCTGTCACAAAGTCTCATGGACTTTACCTTCACAGCATTTCTTAAAACTATTCATCTTTTGATGTTTCCACTATTCCAGTCCTTGATCAGATCATCATTTTTCATCTAGCCCTAAATTGTCCTCACATTTTCCCTATATTCAATTCCTCCCCATTCTACCTTTTAAACTGTTGCCAAAATCCCCATTCAAAAATAGATGGTTAATGATAATTATCTCCTTTTATAAAATCTTCAAAGACCTCTCACAGCCTATAAAATAAAGTAGAACTAAGAAGACAAAAGGACAGTGAAGAGCTGGAATTGGCTCCTAACAACCCTCAAGAGCCAAATGTGAGCATCTCTTTTTAAATCCAAATTCAGTGTTTCTCTTTGGTGGTTTTTAATTGGTCATAGTAGCAATATTTACATCAGTGAAATCAACAAATGCTGCAAATCAGGGATTTTGTTTGTTTGTTTTTTGAGACCTGTGGTTAAACATGTACCAACACATGACATGAGGGAACTTGGATTCCATTCTGAATAGGGCTGTATTACTTGTTATAACTCAGCAGTCTTCAAAGTGTTTGCTCTCAGCTACCTGCTAAAAGAATTTTGGAAATGGATGTATCCATGTATTTTTCAAGTGACATCTTTGTTATTTGTATTATTGTTCAAAAACATTTATTTGTCCATCTAGGGGAGAGTTTTATTTCTCCAGCCCATTGATGTCAGCCTTGTGACTCATTTTGGCCAAAAACATGTGAGCAAAGATGTCGTATCGTTTCTGAGCAGAAACTTTGAGCCAGCACTACAAAGGAATAGAGTTCTCTTCCCTCTTGCAATAATTCAGATTAAGGTTGCTCCATCATCCTGATGCCCAGAATAAATTTTGTTCTAATATATTGTAATTTTATTCACAAAATCTTTTTATTGGTTACCTTCATGTATATCCCTGAAAAATGTATATATAAAGAGAATGCATATACATGTGCATATAAAAGTGTCTCTATATCTATAAGGATTAATTGTATCATATATTTGAGAACTTATGTGTGTGTGTATATATATATAAATATATATACATATACATACTTACATGTGAGTGGAGATCTATACATATGTGTGTGTGGTATGCATATGTGTTTTATATATATAAAATGTCACAGTTCATAGGTTAGCCCAAATCTAACTTTTAAACCTAATATATTAATATTATTCACATATCCTTTTTATCCATGTGCCAGGACTCTAGCCACACTCCCAAAATACATAGACTCTGAAGCACCTGTGCCTAGAATGTCCTCTTTGCCCATTCCCTTCTTCCCATTCCAACCTCATCTGTTTGCAAAGTAGTATTTTCCCTTCAAAGCTAAGTAGCCCTCTCATTACCTTTGTGAAGGCTCCCCTGACACCCTTTACCTCATGCAAAATTTATTTTAGCTTGATTTATATGTATCTGCCTCCCTTGCTAACTTGTAAGGCACTTAAATGAAAATATAAAACCTTATTCAAATGTATTTATATTTACCTTATTTACATGTACCTTATGTTTATATCCCCATTGCCTAACATAGTGTATAGTATATAGTTTAAATTTAATAAATGTTAGATTCTTATTTCACAGAAAATACAGAAGTAAATTCCAGATGGAATGAATATTTACATGTAAAAAGCAAAGTGTTTATGTATTTACAGAAAACCTTTTCAAAGTAAAATGTGAAACCCAAAAGCCAAAGGAAATGTTTGACAGATTTGACCCATTAAAAATTTCTGTGTAGAAAAGGACACCCTAAATACATGAAGAAACAAAGAGCAAACTGAGAGAATATATTTTTTCAACACAGATAATAGAAAAACGGTTCATAATTCTAATATTTTGTAGTAAGAGCTTCACAAATAAGGAAGACAACCCGAAAGGAAAAATGGGAAAAGCAATGGGTAATAATAAACAAAATAAGAAATAAAATTTCAACAAAGAAAATATACAAAATCGTTCAATTTTACTAGTAGTCAAAAATGTAAATTAAAGTGAAATCCATTATACTAGCAAAAAACTTAAAAACATGTATAGTATTCCTTGCTGGTCAACACATAGTTTTGGTGAAAATATATATTGGTACAAATTTTGGAAGAGAATTTAGCAATATTTTGTAAATTTAAAGCATGCATACTGTTTGATTGACACAAGCATTTTCTAGTTCCAGGAATCTAGCTTATAAAATAAATATGAAGGAAGATGGTAATTGTTATATTTTTTGATGTAACATAAATATGCATTAACAGAAAACTATTGAAAAAATCAATATATCAATTTTAAAATAGTATGCATTCATTAAAATGAATATGGTAAATAGATAAATTAAATTTTAAAAATACCTCAACATAACTCCTAAGTGGAAAAGTGCTAACTGCAGAATGTTAAATATGGTGAGTTACTGTTTTTATTTTAAAAATAAAGATAATATATGTCTATCAATATTGTATAGCATTGAAAATATGGTGGTATACATTCTGGTAACATCAATTACTTTAAGTATGTAATTGGGGTGAGAGAGAGAAAATTATGATTTTTTTGTCTTAAATATCATTGGTCTCTGAACCTTTCCAATGACATTGTATTACTTTTGATAATATATTATATTTATTAGATTTTATTATTGTTGTTTAGTGAAGAAAGTGAAATTGAGCATCGTCTGAACTGAAGGGATATTCCCTGATGAATTAAGTTAAACACACCACACACACACACACACACACACAGTATGACCCTTTTTTAAGATAAAGACTATGTGAATAATGAGAAAGGTGGGCATATCTGTACACATCTGTAAAGCACAGGCTCTGGAGTGAGGAGACTCTACTGCTCTCTGGCTGAAAGTGACCTTGAGACATTTCTGTCCCAGTTCTGTCATCTCTAAACATGGAGTAAAATAGTACCTATATCGTAGGTTCATAGTGAGGACTAAGTGAATTGATAGCATTTAAAATGGGAACTGACACATAGCAACTGCTTTAAAAAGTTCAGTTACCATAACCTTAAAATCTGAAAGACAATAAAACAATCTCTTTTGGTTGAGTGGTGGAAAATTTTTACTTTTCACTCATGGTGGACCAAGGTGTGGATGGTGGAACGCTCCACTTGGATACAGGTAATAAAGGGTGCCTTGTCTACAGAGAATTTAAAAACAATGATAATTATGGTTGAAAGTTTATTTTCTTTTCATTATCACATTGCACCATCAATTCTAGACATTACAAGTAATAAAACTTTACTGTCTCTCTCCATTGCTGTGTCTCCTTGGAAAAAATATTTTGTTGGTCTAAGTTCAAAACAATTGCTGGGATTACTATTGAATTTAATAATGTATATGTAGATTTCAAATGAGCACATTTTTATTATTTCTTTAATAAATATTGTATTGTACACAAAGTTAACTTACAGATCTGCTGGTTACATATTTTATTTCAACACATATGGACTTGGCTACACAAGTTCTTTAGAAAGTGAATTTGTAAGAGTTTGCAAGAATTTGAACTTGCTTTGGGAATCATTTGTTACCAAATTTTGGGGTACTACATATTCCTGCATTTAAAAAGTTGGTTTGAAGTAAATAATGATTAAACAATAATTGTAAAGAGGACCACAGTTACTTCAATTCTGTCAATCAATGTGACCACTTGGAATTTTTATTTAAGATTTTAAAATATGTCACTTCCCCCTCACTCTCTACATTCCAGCCACACTGGCATTTTTTTTTCACTCCTAAAATGCATTAAGCGATTTGCCACCCAGGACCTTAGCACATACATTTACTCTCTGTTTGAGCCTGACTCCTGGGCTCATCCTCTGGCAGATTCCTTCCCATCTTCAAGGCAAAAGAAAATATCAGCTCCTCAGAATTTCCCTGACCCCTCCACAGAGTGTAAATTTTAAAGCATAACATTTTTTGATAAGTGCAAATATTACATCCTTTATGAAATAAACTGAATTGAATACTACCTTTTAATTTCAAATGTATAATTAATTGTTTTAAAACTTAATAATGAATCCAGAAGATAGTGGTTACTATTAACTATTATATGGTTATCATATCCTTTATTGTATAAAGGAGGGGTATGTAAAAATAATCTACCCTAGGTGTTAAATACACTTTGGTATTGCCTTACTTTGCTGGGGCTCCTGTAATAAATACTACAGAGTAGTTGGCTTACACAACAGGAATTTTATTGTTTCAGAGGTCTAGGGCTAGATATCCAAAATCAAGGTGTTGACAAGGCCATGCTTTCTCTGAAGTCTGTAGCTCTCTGCTGGTGGCTTGCTGGCAACCCATAACTCAACCTTCACCTCCATCACATGGCCATCTGTCTCCTAGGCTGTCTCCTACTCTCTCCTAATTCCCTCTGCTTATAAGAACTCCAGTCACATTGGGTTAGGGCCCACCCTGATTCACTTTGGCCTCACCATAATAACATCGTCAAAGATCTCATTTACAAACGGGCTCACATGCACAGGACTGGGGGTTAGGACTTGAGCATGTCGTTGTGGGGGACATGAGTCAATCCATAACAAATGTGTAACTGCTTCCTATTTATATATATTTTTTTACTTTTAGGTCATAAAAAAGAGAATCTACTACCATGAGACACTAAGATAAGCAATGCTTCACGATTAAGTATCCTACAAGGTTAGTCAGGAAAAGCTCAAATAAACCAGTTTCAAGAATTTTTCTCAAGTGTATTTGCAGTACTACTATTTCTATGGATGATAGTTATCCACTTTATTACAAAGTACTAAAATAATATCCATTTAGTAATGGGGAAAACAATACTTAAGCAAAATTACTGATATTGAATTTTTGGTTACAAAAGAGGACAATAACAGTATGCTTTGTTGCTTTTTTCTAGAATTTGCCATTCTGCAATAAGTTTTAAAGGCATACAAACAGGTACATTTTTCACCTGCCTTCAGTTGCTACCCTGGCCTTAACTAAACGTGGCTGTACTCTGAGGGCTTCCTCTCAGGAGGAAGTTGGATTAGTTAGAGCTAGAGATGAGAAGCTTAACCTTCCTTGTTCTCTATTGCTGCTTCTAGAACTTAACTCTCTCCCCTTTGCAAAACCAGTGCTCTTTTAAGGATCATGCATCCAAACACACCATCCTGTGCTTCTCCTCATTTCTGTCATCTCCAGACCTCCTTGCTTGCTGAAGGTAAAGTTTCTGACTCCCAGTATTTCCCTTTAACCCAATTCATGCCACCAATTTTGGTGACTGCAACAGTCATTTGTGGATAACCTATCCAACCCCTTGAATCCATCTTCTTCTCCTTTTCTGATAGGATTTATTTCTGCCTCCTTGGAAGGTCTGTCCCTCCACAGATAATCTGGATTCTAGAACCATTTCCTATCACCAGCTCAAGGATTTGCCCCCTTAATTACCATCTTTTTCTTTTCTATTTGGTTGTTACCATCATCATGCAAATACCTTCCTTGATTTCACTTTTCTCTGCAGGTACCATCCTATTTCTCTGTTACCCCTTACAACCTAACTTTTTTATTTGGTTTAAAAATACAAATTGTATTTTGGTCATTCCCTTGCTTTAAAAAACCTTTAAGACTAACCTTGATATTTTGCATAAAATCATAATAATGACTCCAAACACTCTCATTTAGCTATCCACCACCCACCTCCTTGGACTTACCTATGCATCCCTTTCCCCTCACCCTGTACACTCGGCGCACACTGGCGTTCTTTCATTTCTCAAACATGTGAGGCTTTTTCCTACCTTGGAACATTAGTGCATGCTGTTACCCTTTGATGGAAACCTGTCCCTTCCCATGGCTGACCCCTTCCATCCTTCAGGCTTCAAGCAAATATCACCTCTTTAGAGTTTCCCTTTCCCTGGCCACCCTACCTAATCACCTCCTGGTTTAGTTTAAGTGCTACTAAAACAAATATACATACAATGGGTTGTCTTAAACAATGTGAATTTATTGGTTCATTGTTCTGAGGCTAGGAGAAGTCCAAAATTGAGAAGACAGCAAGGCAATGCTTTCTTCCTAAAGACTGTGTCGTTCTAGGGCTGGCTGCCTACAATCTTTGGCCTGTGGCTTTTCCATCACATGGCAATGCACATGGCAGTGTCTTCTCCTTTCTCTTCAGGTCCTGTTGATGTCCACCTTCCAGATGCTCTTCCTGAGGTTTCCTCTCTCTGTGATCTTTTGCTTATAAGAACTTCAGCCTTATTGTACTAAGGCCCACACTCATTCAGTTTAAGCACACTTTAATGTCTTCAAAGGTCCTATTTACAAATGGGTTCATATCCACAGGACTAGGGGTTAGAAATTGAACACATCCCCCCACCCATTCTTCAGCAATGCATCCAGCTCAGTGTTTATTATGATTTTTAAATTACAGACTAATTTGTTTAATATTTTTGTCTATTTCTGCTATTACTGCATCCTTTACACTATGTGGCTATAAGCAACAAAGACATAAATCTTATTAATAATGGCCGAAATATAAAAGCCTTTGATTTATATTTTAAGTTTGAGGGTAGGTTCAAAGGCTCAGAATGTCATGGGCCAATGACTACAAATTTCTTGACCTTCTCCTCATGGTACCATGATCGCTGCTACAGAAGCAGCCTTCATATCTATATTCTGGAAGAAGAATGAAGGAAAGCAAAAAGCAGCAGAACCTATATTAGGAAAGCAAAGGATTTCTTTTTAAAATTCTATCAGACCTCCACAAATATTCCATTGGCTAGAATTCTTTCACATGGACCACCCTTAATATAAGGGATTCTAGTAAGGTGAGCTGTTATATTTTCTGGTCTCTATAATTGACAAAGATTGAAGAAATTCAGTTTGAATGGGTATTAACTGAGCTACTCAATCTCTCTACCACACCCTTTTACCCTTACAGACATAATATATGAAATGTGTTGACACTTTTCTCCAAGGAAAATTACCCCCAAATTACATCCTGATCTTCATCCATCCATTCATTCATTTGAAAAAAAATTATTTACTGAACATTTGTGTAGAGCCAGGAACTGTTGTATGCTTTTGGAACATGTCAGTAAACAGTTGAAGATTTGTACCACATGGAGCTTTTATTCAAACCTCACAAGCTTGAAACCAAGACTCCTGGGTCACGTGTAGTCTTCCCATTTCCACTGGAACAGGGTATATCTAAAAGACATGTTATTTTCCCTGATACACTCTGAAAAGAAGTAATGGTATAACTCCAATAAACTGTTCATTGAGTGCAAGATTTTGGCCAACTTATAGTTGTTATTGAACAGTTTGATGCTATAATGATTCCTGGCCCTTTGAATATGAATTACTTATTTTTCCTCTCTGAAAGCTTTTAAGGTGCTCTCTTTGTCCCTAAACTTCTTAAACTTCAAACTATTGAAGCCCCCCATGGGTCTTTTCAGTCATTGTTCTTGGCACATCATAGACTATCTCTATCTAGAAGAGTCTACCTCCTATTCTTCAGTTGTAAAAACATTTCTGCAATTTTTAATGTAATTTTTCTGTTTTTTATTTCTAGCATTCTTATTGTTCAGATCTAGGACTCCGCACATAGAACTCCTAATTTCATTATCTCTCTTATTTTCTCTATTTTTGTTTTTCAGTATTTGGAAAGATTCCTCAACTATATCATCCATTTAATCTGTACTATCATATTATAATTTCCATATCATTTTTTTGTTTTATGAAACTCTATTTCTTAATAGTCTATTCTTTTTTCATGGGTGCAATATATTTGTAGGTTTTTCATATTTTCTTCTACTCCCAGCATTGCCTCTGTTCCTCTGAGTATTCAATTGACTTATTTGTTTTGCTGTCATTTTTGTTAGAGAATTCTCCAACTTCTGGTGACCCTGGCTGTCTGCTCATATTTACAAGATGCATTAAAAATTAATTGAGCATAAGCAACCAAATTAAAAATAGATAAATTGGATTTCATCAAATTTACAAGCTTTTGTGCTACAACGGATGCTCTCAAGCAAGTGTGAAAACCGACACGGCGGGTGAAAATATATGTAAATCATATATCTGATAAGGGCCTTCTATCCAGACTCTATTTAAAAATTCAGACAACTCTACAGCAAAAAGCCAAACAATCAAATTTTAAAATGGGCAAATGATTTGAATAAACATTTCACCAAAGACGATATATAAATGACCAATAAGCACATAAAAAGATGCTCTTCATTATTAGGTATTAGGAAAAAGCAAATTAAATCCACTAGGATGGCTATAATATAAAAGACTGAAAATAAAACATGTTGGCAAGGATATGGAAAAATGGAATCCTCATATACTGTTGGTGGGAATGTAAAATGGTACAGTTCCTGTGGAAATCAGTTTTGCAGTTCCTCATAAAGTTAAAGATAGGGTTATCATGTGACACAGCAATTCTACTCCTAAGCACATACCCTTGAAAATGGAATGTATATAGTCACACAGGAACTCATACAAGTTTGTTCATAGCAATATTATTAATAATAGCCATAAAGTAGATACAATTCAAATGTCAATCGTCTGGTGAGTGTATAAACAAAATATGGTATATCCTTACAATGGGGCATTATTCAGCCACACACAAAAAAAGAAGTATTGATGCATGTTACAACATGGCCAAACTTTGAAAGCATTATGCTAAGTGAAAGAAGCCAGAAACAACAGGCCACATATAGTACAGTTCCATTTATATGAAATGTCTACATTAGGCAAACCCATAGAGATAGAAAGTAGATGAGTGGTTGTTGGGTACTGGCAGTAGTGGGAAATAGAGAGTGCCTGCTAATGGGTATGACCTTTCTTTTTGAGGTGATGAAACTTTTCTGAAATTAGATAGTGGCAATGTTTGCACAACTCTGTGAACATACTAAAAACCACTAATTTGAACACTTTGAAAAGGTGAGTTTATGGTATGTTAATTACATCTCAATATAAAGAAAAGTTACTTGGAAATACTACGTATATGGACAGGTCTTTGATTACTTGTAATTAGTGGGGTTTACTGTCGGGTGACAAGGTACAGAGATTGTAATTTTAATGGGGTCTCCCAACAATTACTATCTGTAGGTTTTATTTTGGATTAGTCCATTTCCCCTGAAATGAATTTTTAATCTCCTAGCATTAACAAGGCTAAGTAGGGAAAGGAGACTGGGTTCTTCAATGGTTACCACTTAAATTTCTATTCCACCCATCTGGACAAGCATGATATACCATCGTCTAGCTATGCTCAGAGTCCCTGAACCCCAAGTCTTTCTGACTGAACCCCTCAAAAGATGAGCCTAGTTTTTTAATACAGCTATGAAAATTCAGTTTCCAGGAAGCTCAAAGTCAAGCATGGGATCTGGAGGCACAAATTGTCTTCTTATATTTCCTTTTAATCACATTTGCTCTCCTATTTTAGAGCTGTGGCTGGAATCAGCGTACTTCTGCACTTCCCCACTGCTAGGGAGAATTTTAGCATTCTCTCATCTGCCAAGTAAGTTACCACTGATTCCCAGTTTACAAATTTGTGTTGCTGTTATCTTCTCACCATTGTTTTTTGGATTTGTGAATTTATGGCTTTTTATTATCCTTTTACTGTCTGAGGGAGGCAGATAAAAGTCCTTCAAAGAATTGCCCATATGAATCTCTGGAATCTATGAATATGTTAGGTTATACAGCAAAGGCTTGCAGGTGGAATTAAGGTTGCTAGGGAGGCTGACTTAAAAATAGGGAGATTATCCTGAATTGTCTAGGTTGCTTAAAAGTGGAAGAGGGAGGCAGAAGAAGACAGAAATGTGACCATGAAAAAATGGTCAGAGAGATGCAATATTACTGGTTTTGAAGTTAGAATGAGAAGACCACGTGCCAAGGAATGTGGGTGGCACTTAGAAACTGGAAAGGGCAAGGAC
>PVKH010024944.1:0-13517 GCA_004027955.1 Chaetophractus vellerosus | reverse complement strand
GCCCTGTCTTCTCTCATGGCTAACTCACCCTCCTTCCCCATGACAGCAAAAGCATTTTAACTTTTAATAAAAATAGAGACTGCAACACTCCTGTGTAAGGTTTTTGGTAAAGTGCACAGCTAATGAATACTGTCCATTTGGATCCGAATAATTTATGCTGTCAGCAAAGTGTGGGTGGGGAGATGGGAAGGAAGTTCTAGACTAGCCATTAGTTACAATGAGAGGACTGAGAATGGAGGGTAGGAGGAAGCAAAGGTGACTGGGAAACAGTGGAAGAATAGAGAAGTCAAAGTGGCGCATATGAGAATCCCTAGTTCTTTTGCGTAACATTTATGTAAACTAAGTACCTTTTAAAAAATAATAATAAAAAAAGGGAAAAAAAGATGCTTAAAAATTGTTAATTCCTTTCTTGCAGCTTAAAACATGAAATAAATGAAATCTTGTATACAGTTGGAAAAAAAAGTAAGTTTACAGGAAGAAAACAGGGAGGAGGGACGTCTATGAAGCATCATTAAGAGGTAAATTATAAAAATTATTTTTACTATTTCATCCACCAAATCACAAACATTCTCAGGGAAAAGTGTACTACATCTGGTATTTTCCATACATTTTATTTGAAATAGTACTTTTTCAAACTATGTGAGATAGAAAAAGAAAGAAAAATAGAAGAGAAAGCATGAGAATGAAATAATTGCACAAGGTATCTGACAAATATGTATATTTAAAACAAAAAATTAATTCTAAAAGAGAAATTTAGGAAGAACCTGAGATCGTGTGAGCATATACATCACAGCTTAGTAAAACTGAGAATGCATAGTTCTAAGCAAATTATATAGGCCTGTTGATATATTTAAAAGAATTACCTAAAAAGTATTTGATTATAAATTAAGTAATTACCCTACTATAAAGAGTGTATTCACATAATCATCCATGTAATTAGATATCTATATCATGCTGGAAATGAAAATTAATATTTGTAGGACCTTTTTTTCTCTGTTGTTGTCATTCAAAATTATTAAAGGTGAAAAGTAGGAAAGATAAAGGAGATACAAAAAGCATAGAAATAGAAACCAACTCAACATGCCTTAGGATAAGTATTCCAATACTTTAAAATATGACAGAATGTTTTACCACTGGAAGTGAGAATTAAAGCGCATACAGCCTGATGCTAAACTACTACACATCTCAAATCTTCTCTATCACAACATATGTGAAAACAAATCGCAATCTCAGCTTGCCAGATGCCTGAAAAGATATGAACAATAAAAACTGACATGATTCATTTGATGAATCAGAGACTGTGATATGCAGGTAGTTGAACAGTTGAGTTGAAAAGCTAGTTATAATTCAACTTATATTTTTATGTTCTAATACATAGCAGTAGATTAAAAAATTACAATAAATATCCTCTGATTTGCTTCAAATTAGATCAAGATTTGCACATACCCTTCTCAAGAAAGTAGTCCATCTGCCTTAACAACTTGTTATATTTGGTCTCTCATAACCTTTCATAAGTTTTGGAATGTGTCATTTTCAGAGTAATTTTAGATGAGAAAATACAATAGTTTTATTTGCAAAATGGCATTTCATTTTCATAAGCTTAGCTAGACCCAAACGAAACAACAATGAAACTTTTAACCTGTGTTAACTAGGATATGCTGTGATACCCTAAAATGCAGAAGAGCAAACAAATCAACCTGTGAGAGTTCTCCTTAAGTGCTATTTCTATTCATGGGGGAACAAGTGAAAGAAGATCAAAAATGAGCATAAAAATAATGAAAAAAGAAAAATGTTTGGATAAATAGGAAAACAAAGCACAATACGGTTTTTACGTTTCCTATATCCACAAAGCTTTGCCCTTCTCAGAGTTAAAGGCCGTGGGAATGAAAATGTGCATGTACAAATTACTGACATATTCATTCAATTTCTGAATTGGAAATGTACAAAACTATTTCCTTTGCTTTTACTGATATAATGCACTATTAGAACTATCAGACTACTTCTAAATTATAAAATATATATCAGGTATGCATATTGAAGCAAAATTAGAGATAATAATACTTTAATTATTATAGTTATGAATATTGAATAAATGTGCTAAAAGACATTTTTTTCTAAATGCCGCTATAGTCGGATTGTTATAAAGTAGGAGTTCTAATGTAGTTTTTTGTTTATCAATCAAACTTGCTGTAAAAAATTCCAGTAATCAGTAATTTCTAAAAAACAGGGCTAATTTCTCATTTTGTCTGTAATTAGGAAAAATTTATGAATTAAATCACGCTAGCACCATAAAGTTAAATTAAAAGGTTGGTATACAAATAAGAATAATAGAATGGATTAATTCAACAAATACTATATGGTAGGTAGTCTTTAGGCATGGGGGATATCTAGAGCAAAACAAGGTGGAACTATTCACCTAGAGTCAAAGTCCTGGGGAAACTGCTTTAAAACGCAAAATCCCAGGGTCACCACATATTATGATTCTTTATGCCTTGGTTGAGTCCCAAGAATCTGCACTTTTCCAGGACCTGATGAATCAATGCTAATTCAGAGTATTCAAATATGGATAAAAACATCTTATTTAGTCTATGGGAAACCGAATTGAAATATTATTTCAAATTAACATGACTCCAAAGTGTAGAATCTATTGAATAATTCTCAGAGAGGTGATTGAATGTTACTAACACCACAGTGTCATATGGGTAATAATTTAACATTGTCAACTAAAAAAATCAAAATCTATTCCAGTACTTTTCTATTGTACAACTCCATGAAAGGTTGTATCAAATGCAAAGCAAACAAACAAACAGCTGCATTAAAATGCAACAGTGAACTACCAGGAATATACTTTATCTATTAAAATGGTAGGGAAGGGGCGGGGTGGAAAAGAAGAATCACTGGAGTATTGTAACCGAAAATTCTTTTTTAAAAATGTGAAGGGCTCATGAATCCTGTGACCACATGCTAGAAACACATATTATTCTTCAACATAATGTCCTACACATATAATATAAGAGGGATACATATGTTGATGTAAGGGTAAAGAGAAAAGGACAACTCAGACAAATGATAGAAGCCTCTTCTCTGATTCACTGAGAACTGAGATGGGGCAGGTTCAGGGCAGAATGGCCGAATAATGTTACAAGGAATTTGTTACACCAGAGAAGGTTGAATAGGATAACACCCTCATTATTCAAAAAATTCTCTGCGTAAAGCCTTTAAAGGAATTGCAGGACAACAAATTATGCAACCCTGGAAAGGATGTCATGGTAGAAAAGAAAATACTTAATCTAGATCTTGATTAAAATTAGCATGAATTTCTACAGCACATCACCATTTGACAGCTTATTCTTTCTATATTCTAAAAAAAAAAAAAATCACTCAATATCCAGAGAATTAGGTCTCAAATCTAATCACTGAGAGAAAAACACAATATAGAAATATTTGAAAGATAATTAAATGTCCTGGAGGGTGGGGAGGAGGAGAGAGAGAACAGCTGAAGATTCCCTTTTGCCCGCGGTTAGCTTTCCAGAAATAAACATTGAACATCTTCTCCCTCTTGTAAGTCATAAAGGTTGGTACAGATACAGTTCACCTGGATCTCTCTCACGCACATGTATATTCAATATAACTAATACATAATCTTTATATATATGTAATTGGAACCCACTTAACCTTTCTGAAGAAATGCGTTTGCAGAAAAGCAAGGGGGCTGGGGGTGGGGAGGGCTGGAGGGATGCTGACTGCAGTAAGCGGCCTATCCCGGGTTTTCCTGATGATTCACTGACTTAAGAGAATAAAATTCTTTAAAAAGGCAGAATACTGCTCATTTAAAATAGTGCAGGGCTTTTGATGAAATAAAATGAAACATCAGCAGTTAACATTTTAAGATGTCGTCATCATTTCATCTGGAAAGGATGGATAAGCCCATTTAAATGACAGACCACCCAATTTTCTGACCTGGGGGTCAGAGAGCAAGCTTTTACAAACTTGGTAATGGTGTTTTTCAAAGCCAGAAGGTCTGTGTTCCACATGCCAGAAATTCAAAGGTGTTTATACCTCTGAGAATTTTCTCTGAGGGAAATGAAAATCCCCAGGAGCTGCTATCTCAGTTCTCACAAAAAGGTGAGGAGTATGTTTAAGTCCCATAGAGTCTCTGTTACAGGACATTAGATTTCCCATGAAAACTGAACACTGGAATACATATTGAAGAAGGTTTCAAGATGTCACTGCCCCCAACTATTTGGAAAAATTCTTACAGTTCTCCTAGGAAGCAGGAGATTCAGATAAAACATTATTAATAGTTAGGATGAATTAAAAACATATATTTGAATCATTTTTTAAAATTATAGTCTTCCAATAATAGGAGTTGAGATCATGAGTTAAATCACAAGCATTGCAAATAAATAATTCCAAGTGTAATAGCTGCTCATAATCTAATTTGCAGAAGGCCCATAATTTAATGTAGGAAATTTGGTAAACTAAACATGTAAGTCATTGCAATAAATTTGTGATCTTCGAAATTGGTATTTATTACCAAACAGGGGCCAATATGAAAGGGAGTAGCAGCCACTTAAAATGCCATTTATTTATGAGATTAAAAAAGGCAAGAAAGTATTCCATTTCTAAAGACGGAAAGGGAAAGCATCATTGATCCATGACAGCTACCAAAGAACGAGAAGGACATTATTTCATGTAATGGAGGATTAACATCTTTTGAAAGACTGCTTCCCAAATTTATAAATTACATTAAAGTAGCTACATAGTCTAACAGGTTTTCCTATTAGACAGGAGGTGTCAATTTATTACATTATTCCATATTTGTAGATGTGAAAACTGGGCTATTTCTCTTTTTTCCTCTCAGCAAGTTGTTCAGAATATAGCACAGCACCCTCAGAAATTATAAAGTAGCAAAGCCAATCTCAAACTGTGTGAAGAGTCCTGTGCCCAACAAAGTTGTGTAAAAACTACAAACCAACACCTTTAAAAAATAATTGATTTGAGTTTATTAGAAACTCTTGTTTTCATACAGATTTCAGCCTTTCTGTTGTTGTTGTGACACATAAAGTGCCTAAAAATAATGATCACTGAGGTTTCACAGCAGGGAAGGAAAAAAAGAGGAAAAAAAAAGTTTATTCCACACAATTTGCATTGCATTGAGGTAGTTCTCTATGGGGCTGCTACCAAATCCGTAAAGCCCACCAACCTCTTACCTACATTAAATTAATGAGGCATCTCGAGCATTCATTCTTCACCAGCAGCTCTAGGCTCTCCAGTCGGACACCTACAATTTACTAAATTACAAACAGTGACCTAGGGGAGACATCTGTTTGTTGTATACAATATTGTATTATAAAGTAGAAAATATTTGGGAGATTAAGATGATAAGATATATGCTGAATTGTATTTTCTGGGGTTAATAGGGGCCGGTCTACAACTCCATGATCTTCTCTTTACCAATACGAGTTCCTATTTTCCCATCAGGAAGTAAAGGCCTCACAGACCAACATTAATGAAGTACAATACTTAGGAACAATTCAATATAAAGATGTCTCTATTATGCCATGATACTCACTACCCCATATGATATTTTATTAAGTCTCAAATGCATTAAGCTTGGTTATAATCAATTTTTTTTTTTTTAATAATACCACCTTCTTACCAATTCTCGTAACACTTGGCTCCCAGGGATGAGATGATGAGATGGCCAGGTGTATTTCCTATTAAAGGCCTCTGCTGGAGTTTCCACGGTGCTTTTTCACATATATTTCAAGTTAAATGCTCCCTCTATTTTTTATGTTTGCCTCACAATAGCCAGTCCCTTTTCAATGATTAATTTTCTATTCAAAAACAATTTGCTTCTTATCCTTTGTCCTGTCATAGTTTCAGAACAACCTCTTTCCATTGTCGAAACTCAACTTCTCCCTTCCCCCCAGACCCCACTTCCTACCCCACAAATCCTTTCTAGCGACATACAGGCAAAAATTTGTAGGAGATGGCCCCAGCAGGAGGTTACCCAATTAACAAAAACAAACCCCTAAATTATCAAGGCTATAACTGAATCAAGAAGTACTGCAGCCATTTATATTACATGCTGAAGTGCAACCCTGCATTCAATCAACACTGTGTTATAGTGTGATTTTATATATGGTGGGTGTGTGAGGTGGAATCAAGAAGTGGATGGGGATAGCAAAGATACAAAAACTCCCAGGAATACTTCTGGACTCAGAATTTTTTTAACAGGCACTTGACTTTGATTTGGAACTTATACACATTTTGTGAAATTCTCTGAACTGGTATTCCTAGGCATGTTTAAACAACAGAAATACTAGCAGTATAATTGATTGCAGCTGGGACCTGTCACCCTCTCAGTAAGCAGCACCTAACTGGCAAATACTGCAAGCTTGTTAAAAATTCTTTTATGAATTGGGCACTTTAAGAAGACTGGGCATTCTTTATACTACAATTCAAATTGAAATCTTCACTGATTTATTTCTCAAATTTTACTAGACTAGAAACAGTAAGTGGTTAGTCTCTTGGCCTCCATCCAGTATGTTTGGGCAGAGAAGGTAAAATGCTTGTTTCATGAAGTTAAATACATAACAGGTTTATAAACATGCTATGTCTTTCAGTCATAGAGGAGATATTCAGGGGTAAAAAACAGTCTTTTGGTATACGAATCTTCATAGGAGAAAGGCGGAAAAGTAAAAATATCTTATTCAGAAATCCATTTCTGTGAATAAAATTAAACTATAAATGTCTTCATACATATCATATTCTAAACAGGGACTACCAAGGTTCAATTCCTATCTAAATTGAGCTCTTATATCACTTTTTAAGTTTACTTTACTCAGACTTTCCCCAAAAAGGGACCAAAAAAAGGTGAAAAAAGAAAGTAAAACTAATAACTCCACACTAACTTACTAAGAGCAAAGCTACAGTAAGTCCCTTTTCCTATTTTCTTATATTTGTGTAGCTGTTAGACATTTTGCAGAGGAGGGGAGTACCAGCCAGCCTTTCACAACAAAAGGCCCACTGTCACTGAGCCAGTCCCAGACATGGTGGAAACCAGCCCACAGGAAAAGGCCTGGCTCCAGTGTTGGCCCCGGCCGAGTACAGTCACTATATTCACTCAAATTGGCAACAGGTCTCAGTGTTCCTGGCTTTGAGCTGTGAACAAGGGTCGGGATTGAATAACCAATTATACAACCGCTGACTGAGTTTATCCAAGGTTTGCAAACTGCAATAATAGCCCAGTATTCAACCAACTGTTTTATCCTTTTCCAGATATAGTGTCATATCTCCCCTTGTGCTCCATTTACATGTCACTTTAATACATACATCCATTATAAAGGTTAATACAGTGTCACTCTTGATGCCTAAACGTTGTCTTACAGGAGTTCTGCATCTCTACAGGGCATTTCACAGACACCTTTCTCTGTCTTTCACTTTCTCTCTGCAAGTTAAACCAAGTTTCTGTCAAGACTACCGAACAGTGGATGAAGGAACAGTAGCCAAGTGTCAACAGTTTCAAAAATACTCCTTATACTAATAGGCTGTTTTAACCCACCTTGGTATATTAAAAATGTGAAAATTCCAAAGTTTGGCAGTTTAGCCTAACACCCTAGATTTGAGGTGCTCATGTAAATTCATCCAAACATGTGCCTTCTCCTTCTGCCAAAATGGACAGCTCTCTCAAAGTTCAAGACCTAAAATTTCTGGGAGTTATGTTTGCATGCCTGTCTTTTATAAAAAGTGGTTTTTATATATACATATAAACAGAATTTCAAGTACTTTTCCTAAATATCTTTGAACCTGAAATTCCTGAGTAAGTACCTTCCAACTCAATAAATAGAATAAGGAGAAATGGTAGAAATACCAGTTATGAAATATCCGGCTTTTTAAAAATGTTTTGGTCTTTGGATCTTTATTTTTAGCCCATGCTTGGTGTTAACAGGTGTTTTATGCATAATTGTATTTTGAGGCTATTTCTCTTTTAAATCAATAATAGAGATTCCTTCTAGGAATCTAAGTGACATCCAATGGATTATTTAAAAAGCATGCCAATTTCTTTTTAAGATTTATTGTATTAATTTAGTCCCCCTCCCCCTTGTTGTTTTGCGCTGTCTGCTCTCTGTATCCATTTGCTGTGTGCTCTCTGTGTCTGCTTGTCTTCTCTTTAGGAGACACCAAGAACTGAACCTGGGACCTCCCATGTGGGAGAGAGGTACTCAATCACTTGAGCCACTTCAGCTCCCCAGCTTTGTTGTGGCTCTCATTGTATTTCTCCTTTAGGCCTCCTTGTTGTGTCATCTTGTTGCATCATCTTCTTGCATCATCTTCTTGCATCATCTTCTTGCATCAGCTTGCAGGGCCTGCCCATTGTGCCAGCTTGCTGTCTTTCTCATCTTCTCCAGGAGGCACTGGGAACTGAACCTGGGACCACCCATGTGGTAGGCAGGAGCTCAATCACTTGAGCCACATCTGCTTCCCAACACGCCAATATTTAATAACAAGGCTGGCTAAAAATAACAATGACTGATTTTATACAAAATCCTTTGCATCTTTAAATATTTGGAGATCCTTTTATCTATCTGTAATTAAGAGACAAAGTTTCCCAATAGACCTAAAATTTTTTATATAATTTTGTATTTTAATCATCATAATAATAGATAACCAGTAATAGATAACCAGTAGTAGCAACTACAAATTGAGAGCTTAAGTGGTTTTGAGTTTTAGGTGCTTCCCCTATATATTTCTTATTTAACTCTCACAAATTTCCCATTTGTAGTATTTAGCACTGGGACTTCTAGCTAGATTCTGCCTCCATCACTTACAAGCTTTGATATCTTGTATAATTACTTAGCCACCTGTGTCTCAGTTTCCTCATTTGTAAACTTAGGATATAATTTATATACCCACCATAGAGGGCTACCGAAGCATTACATGATTTTCTGTAAGCAAAGGGCCCAATTGTAGTTAAGTATTTTTAGGTGTTTGTCTTCATCGTATCATTCTCATCATCAAAATCATCATCATAGGTGCTATCTTTATAAGTAATTTACTGATCAAATAACCAAGTCTCGAGTACCTCACCGAGTGGTTGAGCTCATAACAACCTTCTCCTCCCAAGCAAATCAGTATCTGCCAAGAATTATACATGTTTCAATGGCTTTACTAATAATATCAGCTTCATTTACTGGGCATAGACTTTTTTAGTATTTTGCAAAGCCAAAATAGCAGAAAGAATTATCCTGATGAAGTCTAATCTTATTTTTGAAACTCATGCATTTTGATATAAATACCCAACGTTCTGAATTCTACCCATGGACTTCCTCTAAATCATTATTAATAGTAGCTAAATGTTTTCAGCATGACTATTTTGATTATTTTATATCTGCATGCATAGAGACTTCTAATTTCCTGATCCTCACCTGCAACTAGGAATAATTTGCTCACTAAGTCCAATGATGGTTTAGACAGGCAGAACAGAATCTATTACAAAAAACACAACTGAAAACTGAAAATATAAAGATGCTGTGCAGTCCTCTCATTGATAAAAGGACTTTAACAAACTCAAAATCTGTTGATCTCTTTAAAAAGAAAAAAAAAGTGAGTTTTTGCATTTTGGCATATTTTGGAAATACAAGGATGACAGCCATGAAAGCAGATAAGAAACCTAAAATGCAACAAAAAGGATTAAAATGTTAATAAAAATTTGTGTAGTGATGCTAACATTTGCAGGTGGCTGACTCAGTTTCATTCCTTAGGTATATCATACAGGGAGAGGAAAACCTTGGCGTCAGTAAGGACTAGCTTTGAATCTTGTTTGTGTTTTTTTACTAACAAGTGACCTTTGGTAAACAGTTTAGTTAGAGTCTCAATTTGCTCATTTTAAAATGTGAAACCATGATGCCTGGTTGCCTTAAAGAGACTGAGACTGTGCCTAACAAATATCAAGTGTTTAAATAGAGAGCAGTTGCTATCATCATCACCATCATCATCACGTTACCTTCTACTGCCATGGTGTAAGCACCTGTAAGCAGAGCTTAAATTTTGATGCTAAGCAGTATTCTAGAACTAGCTAGTGACTCAAGTAGTGATTTGTGGACATAAATATATTTTTTCTATTGCAAACTGAGTACTTGAGTCCTGGGCCCTAAAATAGGACAATGGTGGGGAAAAGGAAAAAAAAAAACGGTTAAAAATAAAAGAAACCCTATTCTTTTACATATTTTGGCTACAATATTTAAATGGAATCTAGCCAACCTGTTTTTCTAATGAATTTTGTTCAAATTTTGGAATGATATGAAAGACTGTCACTGAGAAATAATATTTATAATTATTTTCTCCTTTTTCTCCAAAAATTCTATCAATAATTTTCAAGAGAGCCAAATATTTGTTCCAAATTCAGGGATTTTAATTAGATATATTACATAGGAATAATGGATTAAAGTATAAAATAATGGCAAATTGTTTAACTTCTTGTCTCTTGTTATAATTAAACTGTGAGAGCTTCAGCAAAGGAAGGAAAGAACACAAAGGCAGGTGAGAAATTCTTTACATGCTAAACCCTTAGGAAAGGAGCGGTTCTGCATCTAGAATTCTTTCACACTTACACTAAGGGTCCTAGTCTTTTGGTCATTTTCTTGGAAGAAAAATTAATGCTAGAATATTCTACCAGCTAGCAGGAGAAATATAAATACTACACAATTTACACATATTTAACCATTAATAAGAGATTTCTCTATGATCTTTAATTCTAGGCCATTACTTTATAGGAATACTTTTCCCAGTGATATGTTTTTTAAATATTCAGAATTAGCTACTTATCTTCTTTTCTGTTTGTGTGCAAAATAGCATTTACCTTATAACTGATTCTGCATTTATAATGCCTATGAAAAACATATGGCTTCACAAATGATAAAAGTTTATGAGATCAGAGAGACAACTCTGTAACTCTAAATCAATTAAACAAATGTTCTAGATAACATGAATATTGCCCACTTTGGAACCATATTAGATATTGTCCCCTCTTCCTTATTTTGTTTAAAATAATCATCAAATCATTAATATTCCTTGAGTATATATTATGCACTAAGCATAGTGCTATATTTATATAATTTTGCCATTTAATTCTCAAAACAGTCTTATGAGGTAAGTACTGTTATTATCTTCCATTTCATAGAGGATATTGTGGCTTAGAAAGGTTAAGTCATTTCTCAAGGACACACCGTAGTGAGTACATGAGCATGTCTGTTGGATTCCCAAGACTCCAAGACTGCTCCCTGAACTAGTAACCATACTTACTAATAACGACAGGTGACATTCAGAAAGCATTGGGTACACAATTCTTAGCTCTTGTTTGTGATGATTTTTGGATTCTCAAGGGTACCCCTGATTATTTGGGCTTAGAATGAAATCAAAACCTCTTACGAAGTCCTGGAAAGTTCTGTAAGATCTGGCCCCTGTTTATTTCTCTGGGGTCACATTGTACCTTGGACTACCTCTTCCCATCAGGTGCTAGCCACTCTGGGCTTCCTCAACTAGCTAAGTTTATCCCCACTTCTGTGCATTTCACTTAATGTTCACTTGGTTCTGGACTCTCTTCTCTCAAAACCTTACATATCTCAACTTGTATTTAACCTTTTCAGAGAGGCCTTTTTTGACATGCAATCTAAATTAATTTAGCTCTACTATCACTTCCAATAAATTTCTATCTAACTTCCCTTATTTTTAAAGCACTGATCACTAATGGAAATCATATTATTTATTGCCTCTTCCTCCCCAATAAATATAGTCTCTAGAAAACCCAGGAACTTATTTGTCTGGTTCATCACTGTACTTCCACCAAAGCTAGAGCCTGGAATATATCAGAAATGCAGCAAATATTTGTTCAATGAATGAGTATATGAATATTCTGTCAGACTCTTTGTAGTCTTATTTACTTTAAGGCAACTCAAGGTTATGTATGATTTGGAGGTTATTCTTGTTGTGTCAGAAGACCATTCTTTGAAATACCCATAATTAGAGTATAAAATGAACAATTTGCATTATCTGAGTTTCTTAATTATGTCCTATAGATGCTATACATCAAAGGAGTTATACTGTGGACATAGGCACGGCTATTCTTGCTATCTCCAAATATATTAAGGAAGAAAGTAATCAGAACAGCATAGGTTACAAGGACTAATGGTCATATAATTGCACTGTCCTCTGCAAAGATCCTTGGCTCACATTTTCCCTAACTTTGAATGAGTTCAGAATCTTTCTGAGTACAAAGGTTATGTTAGAGAGATATTACCAACGACCATGGCATCTCACTCTGTCCCCAAATTTCAGTATACACATACACATATATACTTTCTTAATGCACATACATCTAACGTGTATCAACATGTGTATATTCGTAATCTTTGATAATTATTTGGGTAAGTCAAGTAGAAGACACCCTTTCTTCCTTTACTGGGGAGTCATATCATACATATATCAAACACCTCAATTAAATTCATCAAAACTCACTTGAAAAAGAAATTTAAAGGAAATGGACGTAAAGAACAATAATTTAAATAGGGCAGATGATTCTGTCTGTCACAGCATCAATAAACTTTCACTGCATGGGCTGATACATGACACAGAAGGTTAGAAATGGCTATTCATTCTGTTGGTAGCAGTTCCTTTATGCCTCTCAGAGTCTGAGCATCTCACTGCACCAAGAAAGGGTTTAGAGTTTAAAATGCACATTTTTCATACATTATGAAACACAAGTTAATTTCATTTGAGGCTCACAAAAGAAACAGCATAGTGTTGAGGTGCTCTGACTAAATGCAATGGTATGATGGTCTCTCTTGTGGCAAATTCCTATATTATTTAGAAATGTACCTCTGTCCTTTCCACTGACTTTAGGATGCAAATCCAGCTTAAATGTGACTCCACTGTTTTGATGTTAAAGAAATGACTGATTAAATATTGAATCTCTATTATGCACATATAGACAATAATAAATTGTTTTTCCATTTTTTTAAAAAAAGCATACTATACCAATTTTATATTGTCAAAAATCAACATGAGTTAAAGAATCTGTAACAGAAATGCCAATTATTCATTAAATAACCTATGTAACAAGGTTACAAAGGTGTCAATTACCATACTATGCACTGTAGTTACAAAGATGGAAGGTATATTCCTTGACCAAAAGTCACTTATGATTGAGATACATAAATTACCACTGTACCAGAAGCTATGGCAGGCATCTGCTCAGGATTATATTGACCTCAGAATGAGGTTGTCTATATGAGGGAAGGACACTGGTATAGGAAATTCTACAGAAGAAAGCTAGGTGAAGGGAACCAAGTTTTGAAATTGAAGAGGAATTTTTCATATGAATGAAGAGAAAATACCATCCCAAGGAATGGAAGCCATGTGGAAAAAGGCATGGAAACAATAAAGAGCCTAGCACAAAAAGCTAAAGGGACTTTGATAAATCTAGGGCATAGGATGGATGTCCTAAGTGGAAA
>PVKH010024943.1:0-13536 GCA_004027955.1 Chaetophractus vellerosus | reverse complement strand
TTTTCACGGGTGACTTTGCCATGCCCGTGGGGCTCCGCCCTGCCCGTGGCGGCTTTTTTGCCTCGCCCACAGCGGTTTTTGCCCCGCCCACGGTGGCTTGCCTTTCTCAAAGCCGTCTGCCCGCTCGGAGAGGTCCCCGGGAACTGAACCCGGGCCTCCCATGTGGTACCCCAGCATGCTCTTTATCCACTGAGCTATCTAGCCGGGCCCGTGTGATATTGTTTTGATCTTTGAACCATGGGAAGGTGCTAACTATTCAAAACAAACAGTAAAAGAATAAAACAAAAAATATAAACAAAAAATAATTTTAAAAAAACAAACAGTAAATGAAGAAATTTTAGAACTTAGTAATATAGTCAGATATATGGAGAAAGCCAGGGCTAAATTCTCCAGGAAGGAAAAAAGAGCATGATGAGCAGGTGAAAACCGTAGAAAGCTGAGAGCCCAGAAAAGAACTAAGAGAATAAAATGTTCACTGGGCACATGAGAATCTCAAGCATGAGAAAGCAGTCAACACCTTCAAAGGTCACCAAAGAATGTGGATGACAAGCTTAAATAGAACAAGAAAGAAGTGGCCCATGAGAAGCCTTTTTCTTCGTATAAGTTAACACTGCTAGCAGTACAGTGTATCTATGTCTCTTTGTTGTCTTTAGCATCTAAATAGTAAAAACATAGCAGCAAAGTTTCCTTAGAACTAGTCAATCATCCCTGACTCCACCCCCCCAAATTTATTTAAAAATATCCCATTTCAAAGCTATAAAGCCAGAGAATAAAATCAACAGATTAAAAAATTATCATCATAAATTCTAAGATGTCACATTTATTTCAACATATATATAGAAGCATGTTCTGCTAAAGAAAAAAACCTACAATTTTTTTAGGCATAAAAAATAACATTTGGCTGGAGTATTGGTGTCTAAAAGTTGAAACATTAATTTTTAAATTGGAAAAACTGACAAGGCTCTGGATTTTCAAATGGGTAAACTAGGGAAAGTGGTTCAGTCAATCAAGTTTGTGTTTGCTAAAATTTCCCAGGAATTTATAAGTCACCAAAACCAGGGTTATGATTCTCCAATTGAATTATCTATGATATTTGAAATGCTACTTTTTTACTTCATTCTTAAAAACTATTTCAAGATTCCTTGTGAGCAGAGAACATTTTATTTTGAAACCACAGATTTGTATGAATATGTGTTTTCACCAAGTATTCTAAGTGGTGAAGATATTCACTGACTAGAAAAGATGCAACCTAAAGGGACTTCTTAATAAAGTAAGGTTTCCAGAACAAACTAGTTTTTTTGTTGTTGTTGCTGTTGTTAATCAATTTGAACTAGGACTATCCCAAGCTCAACCAAAGGCAAGGAAGTATTGATCTTCTGTCTAGATGGTCTAGGCATTATTGAGAGTGATGTAGTAAAGACTCCTACTATTAATGTAGAACTGTCTATTTATCCCTTCAAATCTGTCATTTGCTTCATTTGTTCTGAGGCTCTGCTTTTAGATGAAAATGTTATGTCTTCTTGTCTAATGACACCTTTATCAGTATGTAATGACATTTTCCCCTGGTAACAATTTTTTACTTAAGTCTATTTTATATGTTAATAGTATAGCTACCCCAGCTCTCTTTTGATCACTATTTTATTGGTATTTTTTCCCATCCTTTAACTTTCAACCTACTTTCGACATACTTGTATCTTTGTGACTCAATTTAGGGTGAGTTTCTTGTAAGCACCATATAGTTGGGTTGTAGTTTTTCATCCAATCTGTCATCTCTGCCTTTTAACAAGAGAGTTTAATCCATTTACATTTAAAGTCACCTTTGATAAAGCAGGACTTTCTTCTGACCTTATGCTATTTAGTCTTTATAAGTCTGATATGTTTCTTGACCTTCAATTCTTCCATTAATGCTGACTTTCACATTTATTTGAAATTTTTTATTATACCATCTTTAATATTTTTTTTCCTGAATATATTTTTAGTGTATTTTCCTTGTGGCTGCCATAGGGTGCTTGCTAGTGGCCTTTGGAGTTCTCCTGTTTATCAGAATTTGAATGTCTCCTCTACTACCTAGGAAATAGACCTTTTCCCTCTCCTGGATGTTACCCTAGAGGACTTAAAGCAGGTAAGCATTTGCCTCAGGTGCCCCAGACTCAATTGTTTCTTACACCACTTTCCCTGTCCTGTCCCAAGCTGTTTTGCCTGGAGGGTAAATTCTGGGAGGGGAGGGCAGCTAGAGAAGAGTTTCTAGGTCAGTCTTTCCCAGCCAGCAGGAGGTCAGAGACCCAAAAAGCAACTCCACACTTCCCTGGATAGGGGAAGAAAGAGGGCAAGAATGAGGCCCAGGGACTTGTACTATGTCTCTTTGCAGCTGCATTTTCTTACCCAATAAAGTCAGCCCTTTAATTGTTTTCCAGAGTTTTGAGGAAGACTACTGTCTTTAAGACTCCTCTGGTGCTTTTTGGCAGATTGGAAGAATGGTCGCCCTCCCAGCTGGGCTCCCATGTTATCTGAAGTAGGTGATTAAAAGCAGTAGCCAGTGGTTAGACCATACTCCCCCAAGATCTTGGGGAACTAGGTTTTTATATCCTGATCTTGCACCAGCAAGATAGAGCAGGAGCCAGGACTGAAGACCTCACTGCTGTATGCCATGAGTTTTGGGGAAGGGTCATGGTAGTCAATGCATAGAGAATGAAATTCACCACCCAGCCTCTTCCTCCCACTCTTCTCTGCTGCAATGCATTCTACTAGCCTCCAGAGCTTCAATACAATTGATTCAAACAGTTCCTGGAGGAACTGATTGCTGGAGCTTTCTTCTTTGCCACCTTTCCAAAATCCTCTTCTCCAGTTTCTTACAGTAAAACATGCAACTACCATATCACCCTGCATGTGAATGTTTATAGCAACTTTATTCATAATAGCCAAAAGCTGGGACCAACCTAGATGTCCTTCAACAGGCAAATGGTTAATAAACTCTGATGTATCCATACCATGGACTACTACTCAGCAATAGAAAGGAACAATTGATATACACAGTTACCTAGGTGAATCTTTATAGAATTGTACTGAGTGAAAAAAACCAATTCCCAGAGGTTATATACTGTATGACTCCATTTATATTTGTTTTAGTTTGCCAAGGACCACAGATGGGTTGGCTTTTACAAAGGGATACATTTGGGGTAAAAGCTTACAGTTCCAAGGCTGTGGAAAGCCCAAACTGAAGCATCATAAGAGGTGTTTTCTCATCAAAGGCATCTGCCATGTGTTGAAACAAGATGGCTGTTGATCTCTGTCCAGTCTCCATATTTCTGCAGCTGTAGTCAAACCTGGCATAGGGCTTGTCTCTTCTTGAGCTGCTCCATGGTCCCAGCCTCTTGTGGGCTTCTCTCCTAGAAGCACATCTGTGGGTGAAACTGAAGTTTTTTCTCTCTCACATGGCAGGATGAAACATGGCATCTTCCTTTTCTTGTGTCTGTCTCTGTAGCTCTCTCTCTGTGTCTCCGTTTTAATATCACACCCAGCAAGGGGCCAGAGACTTAAACTGAGTCACACCTCACTAACTCCGTCCAATCAAAAGCCTTAAAGATATCTTATCAGTTATCTAATCAAAGGCCTCTCAATTGAATTTAATGCAATCAAAGCGTATCACACCCAGAGGAAAAGATTAGTTTACAAAGATAAACTTTCTCTCTTTGGGATTCAGAAAATAATCTCCAACTACCACAATAACATTTTCCATATGAAAAATTATGAAGTTGGAGAGCAGGTTAGTAGTTCCCAGGGATTAAGGAGGGAGAGAAGATGGGAGGGAAGTGGATGTGGCTCTGAGGGATCTTTGTGGTAATGGAAATGTTCTGTATCCTGAACTTATCAATGTCAATTTTCCTGGTTATCATTTTGTTTTATAGTGTTGCAAGACATTATCATGGAGGGGACTGGATAAAGGTTCCTGGAATTCTCTATATTACTTCTTATAACTGCATCTGAATCTATAATTACATCAAAAGAAAAGGCTTAATTTTAAAAAAAGGAGAGAGAAAGACAGTAAAAAACAAAGCAAAACAACAAGAGCAAAACAAAGTAGTCGGATTTCCTTCGAGACTTTCAGTTTGGAAAATACTGAAATATTTTTAATCAATCGCATCTTGGTTTCTATGTATAGGACATGGAGAAGCCACATATTGTCTAGCCAGGCTTATCCTTTCTCCTCATAGATTTGTGCTGCTTACGTTGTAATGGGACTCACTGAGTTCTGTTTCTGAGCAGACAGCCCTATACCGTTTCCTTTTCGGACAGCTGTAAGCTGATGGGGCTTCCTAGCATCCCAGCGTCTCACTTATAAAACAGCCAAAAAGGTGGCCAAATCCACTGAGAGCACGTCCATGTCAACCTCCCGAATTTATTAATATTTGCATTTATGATACAGACAAGGTTTTTGAAAGCCTCCTATGTGCTACCTGGTGTATGCTTTCCTAGGAGAGGGACCAGACAATGGAAGGGGAAGGAGGCAGCACTTGTGCTGGATTTATTGGCACAGTCCCCTGAAGAGCAAGCACACCACCAAATAGAGGATATTGATAAGGAGACTAAATTCATTTGAAATCACTAAAACTCAGTTAGGGGCATATTGTATTAAGTGAAATGCCATTACTAAAAGGCCCAGGGAAAGACTGTGCGCCAAGTCATGAGAGCTGTTCAGCTTGCTGGAAGGCAGCCATTGTGCCCACGCACTGCATTTGATGGTTTGGAAGTAGAGATAATTTCTGCATAGATCATAAAGGGACTTGAAAATGGCTCAGTCCCTGGTTGCAGAGGCACAAGCCGAATTGGCCCCTAGTGAGAGTGTGTGAGAGAGGATGCTTGTGCAGTCAAAAGCATACAAAAGTGGGTATGAATCCCAACTTTTCATAAAGGCTTTCTTTCATTGCGATTGTAACACATTGCTGTATCTAAGAGACTCTGCACCAAGAACCACCATTTGATTCCATGGTTTTTGCAAAGCATCTTGCTCTCTCTAGAGAGTGAATGGCAGAACTCTGGTTTATTTTATATCTTTCAACCATTTGTAGTTAGCAAGTTCCCCTAGCTGAAATAATTTCCTTACTCAGGCCATAAAAGCAACTTGGGGTCTATTCTTGTTGCATGAGAACGCTTACTACCTGCCACAAGTCAAAGAGTAGTTTCAGAAAACCTGTTTTCTTCTAAGCAGTGTCCTAGCACTTCCCTGGAGGTTGTTTGAGGTTTCCTTGCTTGATGTCTCTCACGCTGTCCTTGTACTGTTAATACTGGTGAGCAAGGACATATTGTAAACATGAGTCCATTTCAGTGATGTGTATAAATCTTGTTCAGGATTTTCAGACTGAGGCAGTCCCTTATCTAACAAGCACCAGAACAGACTTTCGAAAACACTTTTCACCTGTGACAATAGCTGCCCAGTTTTGTCCTCGCCAACAATGGAATAAATCCAATATCTCATGTCAGCTAACCCCATGTCTTATTTATGCCAAATTCTTCCAGGTTCAGCATTTTATGACAGGCTTTTCATTAGGAGTTTATTCCAGCACAGACTCCTAGAATAGCAATGCTCTGAAAAGAAAGAAAAAGTGAAATTCTAGAATGACCAGAGTAGAAAAGGGCCGCTGTCTTTGCTGTGCTACTTCACTTCATTCATGCTGTGTGTTAATCGGGTAAAGTCATGCCTCGAACCTGCGATAGTAAGTATGTTACAAACTACCAAAGCTGTGCTGAAATACCATGAGATGCTACAGGTAGTTTGCGAGCAGGATTTCTTGCTGGTTGGAGAAAGATTAAGGGCTATTTACTGCCCATTGAAGGCTCCTACTTAAAAATTAGCTTTTTGTGGGTGAGGTATGTATGATCATGGGGAGATTCTAATGGGATTATGAACACGGTAGGATAGACTTGCATTTGGAGCAGCAAGCACATGTCCCCCTGTCTACGGAAACAAATATAAACGACTGGCCTTTTGGCAGCATGATCACGTGTTTTAGTTGAGAATCAAAAGAATCAAAATGAGCTCTTCTTTTGAACCTATCACCATATAGTAAAATAGATGAAAAATTGGAAATGTTTGTAAGATTGACTTCAGTCCACCTCTTCCAAGTGTGGATTCAAAACTGGGCTCTGCCACGTCCCAGCTGTGTGATCTTGGATAAATTTATTAACCTCTCTGGAACCTCAGAGTCTTCATTTTTAAGAGGGATAATGATCAGATCTATCTCCAGGATGTTGCCAAGCCATATTTGAGCCCCCCCAAAACATGTGTCCCCATATACTCATAACATAGCCTCCCGTATTGTGAACTAGGTGGAAAAAGTTAAGGAAGGGTCTCCAACAACAACAGGAGCAACAAAAACAAACATGACTATACATGAACCTGGATTGTTTAATCTGTTCACGGGTCCTTGTCAATCTTCATCAGCTGCTCCCTTCACCCCCAGGGTACGTGATGGCCCAGGCCTGAGAACCTTGAACTGATTGGAAATGACTGTTCCTGTTGCACAATAAAGCAGGGCCAAAAATCAAAATATAACAGCCTGTATTTAAAAGTTTGCTACTTTGTGTATCCAATTTCCTGTATCAATTTTGATTTTAAAAAACATTTCAGTAAAATATGATTTATCTTGATTACTGACTGTTTTGGCACCTGCTTAAATTTCGTGCCAGAGGAGAGTCCCTCACTCATCTCGCCCTAATCCTGGCCCTGTCTATCACATAGGCTGTGAGAATTCAATGAAATAGTTAATATAAAGCTCTTAGGATCATGCCTGACATATATTTAGTCATCAATAAATGTCATTATTGACATTGTTTTTATAAAGGACTTATGCACGTGACCCATAGCTTTTGAACTCCTTTAGCCCCTTTGGAGGGAATCTTCCCAATACGCTGGTATTATTCCTTAATTATCTTGAGTTCTGTTTCTAACAGCCACCAGAGTGACCATCATTTTAGGACCTATTCTAAATCCTTTAAATAGAGTCATTTTACAAATACCATTCCTGACTTTTGTCTTTCTGACCAAATCTGCCATTTGGATGGAGCAGAGTGGGTGAGTCAGTCCAATGCGGAAGTTGCACGTCTTCACTGAGGTGGCCATTTGTGTGAGCTGATGGAAACGCCAGTTTGGTCACATCAGCTGAGCTTGTTTGTGCAGATTTAGTGCCAAGGCTCAGCCTGCACTGTGAGACCAGGTAAAGGTGACTTGAGGTTGAAGACTGGTCCCTCCAATTACATTGTTCTTTGTGTCTTCACAGAGTGACCTCTGTGGCAGCCCCACCGGCCTGAATGTCCACGACCCCTGTAAGCAACGCATTCCACTGTCTGGAGATGTCACCTTTTGCGATCAATGTACTTGGACACGTTATGATTTTGATTATACCTGGACATGTGACACAATGGGGTACTTAAAAAGTGTTTTCAATAGAAACCGCATCAAAATATATTTGCTCTCTCATCAAAGTAATACGATAGCTGCATGGCTGGTTCCAAAATACACCAAGTGCACGATAAATATGCAAAAAATAAACATGCTACAGAGGAATCATGACTGATGTTATTTTAAGCCGAGTGGTATTTTGGGAAATTAAGCATTCATACAACTAATACATGACTGTGAAGACTCAACTTGAATAACCGAGTGAGAACATTATAAACCAAGCCCACACAATATTAAAATAAGTTAAAATATATGCAACATTTATGGGAAAATGTCAGGTATAATGCTTGATAAAGTAATCTTCATGCTTAAGAAATTTATCTTCAGGCAGAAAAAAGCCAACTCTTGCAATTCTGAGTTAGAGTATAATTTTAGAAACTCTTTTCTGTAAAGTCATTCTTTTATTAATGAGATCAACTCTGGGTGAGCTGAAAGATGTAACTTCCTAAAGCATCCAGGAAGACAAACAAGACCCACAAAAGCACTGGGAATTCAGAATGCCATGTTTAAAAAAAAAAAAATTACTTAGAGGCAGCTGCATACTATTCTTTCCTGGGGAAAAAAGGTGAAAAATCCGTCCTTGAAAAAACTTTTGATTTGTGTCCATTCAGTCCATTTTTTTTTCTGTGAGTCACTGCTGAAGCTGGTGAACAAATAAAGGATTTGGAGCTGACAGGAGCTGTGCATCGCTTAAACGCCTTCTCATTCACTCTGGGTGCATTGCGTTGTTACATTGTGTGACACCTGTATTATCAGGCTTACCCTCCGTAAAAATGTACCACCAGGAAGTCCAGGGAGTACATTTCCATTGGCTACCCAGTCACATACTGCAGCTCCCAGCTGAAATAATGCTATAGGTCAGCAAGGCAATGAATGAAAAGAAAATCTACATATTGTAGTCACACTGCCCTGTGACTCAGTCTCTCTCTCATTTGTAACTGAAATGTCCTTAGTTTACAAAGCAGGCTGGTGTTAACTCAATCAACTAGGGTTAATTATTGAGAGTAGACAAAAGTTAGGAAGAAACATCAGGCACGTTTAAACTTTTTCAGGACTGCTAGTAATTTTTAGATGTCCTGGTCTTTTGGCACACTTTCCAAAAGCTGGGACCCAGTATGTATGTCTTTTTCATGGGCCCGAGTAGGTGGGAAAGTTCCATGAATTCAGGGCTTTTCATGTAGCACCCATCTGAAAGTCACTTTACAAATGTCTCAATTCCTGATTTTTGTCTCTCAAGTGCAGAATGTTTCTGAACAAGCCCGACATTCTGAAACAAAGTCGGACATAAGGAAATGTCTAAGTGATTGATTTTATATCTGTCACAACTCTTTCCAGCCACTTCTTCAATTCTGCAACGGCATATCAACATCAACAATTAAAAAAAAAAGAAGAATGCAGTGGTATGTTTAACCTTTACTGTAACAGTTTAACTCTCTTCTGGTATTACTTGGTGGTTGGATAAATCATGAACATTGTTGTAGAATAGCCCTCCCAGCTACACAGTGCTGTGAAGTTCTCTGCTTAGTAATTGTGCCTATGAAATTCAAATATGGCCAATTAACTTCTTCATAGTTACTCTCCCTCTCATATTACCTCATGTAATTATTTAAAAATATATCATATCAAAGAAGACCATCATTTGATGGCATCAGCTTAATACTAGCTTCCCTTGCTCCAAACTCAACCGTTCTCTTTCTCTATCTCTCTTGTCGCATTATTTTGTGGCTCACTTTCTGCCCTCCTCCCTTCCTATCCTTTTATTTTTATTCTCTCCAACCATTTTTTTAAAAAACTAGAGACTATTTTATCTAGGTCTTATTTCCTGAAAGCCATCCTAAATCTTTCTTATAAATTGGAGATGATCAATACATTGTCTGTTTGCCAATTCTTAAAAAAAAATAATAGAGACAGTTTTAAAAATGTTGAAAATAGCTGTTTAAATGTGACTGCCAGATGCCAGTGAATGATGAGTGAATGCAGATTCTCTATATGTGGAGAAAGAAATCTGTAGGTGGATTTCTATATTCACTGGAATTAGCTGAAGCTCGTCCATCAATATTAGGTATTGAAGCTGACCTTTTTTTGAGGAATACTTTATGGAATGGACAGTCGACATTATTTAACGTCGTGGGGGTTACAAGGTAGTATACTTACGGTAAGCATTAGAGGCTTCTGGAGAAGGAAATGGGTAGCCTCCCAGGATAACAGCTCTCAATATTCATGGCCAGAGGCCAGCATGTCAGAAAGAAAGTGATCACCCACTTTTTCAACAGCGACTGCCCTGGTTGGGGAATGGAATGCCTCTTTGATATTCACTAGGTACAGGCTAGCAGTGTGGCTCCTTCTAGGTTTGTACTGGGCCAAGTTCGATGCATACTCATTACGGAGTTATTACCATCATTATAGTGGGCAATGCAATAATATTTTAAGTGGACCAAATTTGGCTCCCAGCTATTCATGTGCTGCTCTTGCAGGCTTTAGGGAAAATACCTTATGAGTACAGGGAAATCAAATCTGGCCCACATCCATTGCCTCATCTACTACAAATCAAAAAGAGTCAATGTGAAGAATATCCACCGTTCTGGTCCACATGAGCTCTGATGATAAGAAGTGGTCATTGCTGATAACTCTTTAGGCCTAATTGTGGAACTGGCTTTGGGCGAAAATATAAAATAATTGAAATTAGTTATCCAGGCCCTTCAACAAACCTTTCTGTCTTCTCTCCCTGACACCCTCGGAACCCGTTTCTCATACTTTTCCTCTAATGAAGAAGAAAAAAATCATATGAAGTCAACATCTGGCAAAGTACATTTCAAGGAATAGTTGTCTTTCAAATAAACCCACGATCAAAGAATTATGGAGTCAAGTAAAGTCGGGGAATGTCTTTCCCCCTTAGAGTGTCACAGTGCACATGGGCACATTAGTGGTTTTCAGTCACTTAAAGGAATGAGACCCACTTAATTTTGTTTGGCTTACCCCAAATTAATTATTAGTGTATCTCCTTTTTTGGAATAATATAAACAATGCCTCTTAAAATTACTATGAGTCTAGGGAATTAAATAAAGTTTCAAATAGAGTGAAGTTTTAAGATGTCACTATATTTGTCAGCTAAGGATAATTGAAAGGCAGGGTTTTCTCCAAATCCTTCTAGTCTCTTTCTCTCTATATAGGTCACACATCCTTCCCTTCCTCTGTGTAGAACTGTGTCCAATTGCCTACCAATCTAATTCCCCCCTGGAAGATCCGCTGCACTTGAAACCCAAGCTAAAAGATCCAGATATTTAAAGGAGATACAGTCTTTCAAAACCTTGTCCTTATAGCAGGTATTCCAGATAGGAACTGAGAAAAACGATAAAAGTATTTATTTCTGTGAAGATACAATTAATTCAATATGAAGAACAAGGAAACTTTTAAGGGAAACACTTGGCTTCTTAAAGTAGAATTAATGTTCATGCTAGTTTTAACAACTACAGTACAAAATAACCATAATTTGCTGTGCCAAACATGGTGCAATCCTAGCTCAAGAGACAGTTTTGCCATCAGGTGGACCACTTCTTGGAACCAAAGCTAAATTTTAGACATTGTATTGTATTTATTCCAAACATGAGCAACTAAACTAACTGTCATAGTTTCCCGGCTGCTAAAACAAATACTATTCAATGTGTTCACTTAGTGAGAATTTACTGGATCATGTTTCAGAAGCTTGAAGACTTGCTTCCTCCGGGGGCTGGTATCTTCTGGCTAGATGGAAATTTTGAGGGTTCCTTGGCTTTTCCACCATGTGACAATGCACAGGCAGTGTTTTCTCCTTCTTCTGGGTTCCGTTGACTTCCAGCTTCTCGCTGCTCCCCGTGGCTTCTCTCTTTCTATGTCCAATTTCCTTTGCTTATAAGGACTCCCCGTGGCTTCTCTCTTTCTATGTCCAATTTCCTTTGCTTATAAGGACTTCAGCCATCTTGTATTAAGGCCCACCTTGATTCAGTTTGGGCAAAGATTAACTAGTAACATCTTCAAAGGCCCTATTTACAAATAGGTTCACACTCAGAGGGCCAGGGCTTGGGATCTGAGCCTGCCTTTCGTGGAAGAAATGTTTCAAACCCCAACACCAACTGACTCTATTTGGGATATGCACACTCTCAAGTTCAAAATGAAAATATCATCCCAGCCAAATTCTGTAACTTTCTATCCTGATATAATGTTTGGCCAACTGATTTTTAACAAATTTAAAAATGGGATTCTGACAAAAACAGTTTTTGCATATAACCATTGTAATGGTTTGACAGTTTTATGTAATTATGAATTCCAAAAATATAAATTGAATCATGCTTGTAGACTGATCTCCTAATCTGGGCGTGATTGAGGTGTTAACTTCCATGTCAGTGGGACGTTGAGCCCCACCCCTTGGTGGTTGTGGTCTCAAGTATAAAAGGCCAGACAAAAGACAGAAGGAGCAGATTTGGAGAAGCAGAGATTTGGAGCCGTTCGCCCGATAGTCTACAGCTGGCCTTGTGGAGAGCCGCAAAAGCGTAGAGAGCCTCATGGTCTACAGCGGAACTTGTGGAGGAAACAGAAGCTAAGCCTGGAGAAAAATGCAGCCCCAGGAACAGAGGAACCCAGAAGCTTGAACACTGGAGACGTTGGCAGCTGTCTTGCTCCAACACGTGGACTTTGGTGAGGAAAGAAATTTATGCTTTGTGGCCTGGTAACTGTAAGCTTCTACCCCAAATAAATACCCTTTATAAAGACCAACCAATTTTTGGTATATTTCAAAAGGCACCCCTGTGGCTGACTAATACAACCATCTAGGCAAAAATGCGCCCAGTAACCAATACCTCAGTTCCTCTCTGCAGAATTCCTAGGGAAATGTGATCCACAGTCAACTAGTACTCTGTTAAAAAGCAGTGTATCCAGTGGTATTACTACCCTATTCTGCAGCTTATGTTCAGATGCAAGGTTCCCACAATGTACTACATCTTATTTTTCACTTCTACTCCTGAGTGCAAACTTGGGACAAGTAGGTTGAAATGATGCACAATCTTTCTCCCATAGAAGTGATTCTCTATCAAGATTATAGGCTAGTTTGCAATTTTACAAGAAACAGAGACTCTGTAATCTTTATTCTGGGTTCCTTATGAGGAGGCATGCAGATTCTTAGGCACATGCCACATGGTCCCTTGGCAGTATTAACATTTCTTATGGTAAAAAGTACAGAAACCAAACTTTCCGGAATATGGTTTAGAAAAGAATTTGCAGCTGGGAAATCAAACAAGAAGCCTGCATAGAATAACAAGCCTATCCCTGGTTTTTGTTTGTTTGTTTGACTTTTACACATAGATTAATGCCAGGAGCTCCATCTAAGATGTAGATGGTACTTTGGAAACATGAAAGCCTGGGGTCTTCATTTGGAGCTGCTTGGTTGTTTGGAAAGGCATGACCCAAGACCAAGCAAGACAGGACTTTCCATATATAAGATCTGTGAAAGAGAGCTTTGGTAAACACAGGGCAAAGAAGAGGACAAAAAGGGGTAAAAGTGAAAGAACTAATTGAAAATAGGCAGAAATTCTCCCTCAGGCCATCCAAATAAATTGGAGCATTTTGAGGTATCCAAAATATGTAATAAATGTTTAAATTTATTAACCATCTCTGAGCTAGTTAAGGAAGTTCTTTAACAAGTTTGAAGTACCACCACTTCTTTGCTGAATGACTTGAACAGTCAGCGTTCAGCCTGGAGAGACTTGCGATGTTCTGTGGAGGATTCACTCTTCCCATTGCCGTGGTGGTGAAGACAGCAGAGGCAGGCAGGAAGGTACATGTAAGAGAAGCAAATCCTCACTCTGGCTCAAGACTAATGGATTGAATTTCGTTTCTCCTCTTGTAGACCCAGGATCAATCCCTGCAGTAGGTACTAAATCATTTTCCACAGTTTCCAATTACCTTTGCCTGGTTCTCACTCAAAATGCCATCTTGCTGCTTTGGCTGATTTTAAGTCTACTAGTCCCAAAGCACATGAAATGCACAGATTGTCAGATTTTCTTAAACCATTGCTTCCACTAGGTCCCTTCTGTATTTGAAAGCCTA
This sequence comes from Chaetophractus vellerosus, assembly GCA_004027955.1. Classification (NCBI taxonomy): domain Eukaryota; kingdom Metazoa; phylum Chordata; class Mammalia; order Cingulata; family Chlamyphoridae; genus Chaetophractus; species Chaetophractus vellerosus. The sequence continues at coordinate 2 of PVKH010024943.1, read as the reverse complement.
TA
>PVKH010024942.1:0-13522 GCA_004027955.1 Chaetophractus vellerosus | reverse complement strand
ATTTCACTTCTTTGTGTATTATTTTGCCTCTTATTATGTAACAATTTTTTTATTTAACTTGATTTTCTCCCTCAGAAACACTTGTTTTTCAGTCCTTTTTAGGATTAGAGTTCAAGCAGATGAAAACATTTTCCTCTTTTACTTGTTTTTTGTATTTATATTTTAGCATAATTTTCTATTTCATTCCTCTTTATGTCTGAAGGAATGTTCCACATTACCATTACAAAAACTTCCTGACAAATTTGAATTGCGTTTTCAAGTAGAGAGAAAACCTAAGATTATGAGTAAAAGGCCTCTCCAGCAAGGAAATACTATGAATGGGGCTTAGCTCAGCCAGATAGCTTGAAAGTAGCAAGTAGCAGAGGGACAGGAAGAGACAATTAGAATATCTAAGTGGTTAAGGGAAAGATGATGAAAATTGTCTAAGGTAGTAGTTTGAGCATGCTGATTGAAGTAGAAATCATTGTCTTGGCTATTTGGATGGAGATTGATTTCCTACATAGCACTTTGATATACATTGTATCATGTAACCGTCTTATAACCCTGCCAGAAATGTAGGGCATTTATGTAGAAGAAATGGAATCTCAGAGAAGTTAAATGGTTTAATGAAGACCATTATATAATAATTGCTAAAACTGAGTCAGAATCTAAAGCCCAGAATCCAAAGTCAGCTTTATTTCCCTTCTTTTCCTTATGAAGATATTTTGGAATGGGTATACTTAGTACTCCTTATACAAGACTGAAATATTACATTTTGGGCTCTTTAAGCCATTTTATTTCATGTGGGATTTGGAAAGACTGGAAAATAAAATTAAAAAAATCTGCCAAAATAATTGTATTGCTCACAGTTGGATTTACCATTACAATTATTAAACTCCTTATTTAGAAATTAAGAAATCTTTTTATGTATTATTCATGTTCAGGAAATATACTTAAAATGTGAAATATATCCTTTTATTCCCTTTGGAATACTTGTTATAAATTTATTTAGTTTTTATATAATGTATGATTTCCATTCAAACTTTTAAAAACTAAGTTTGAAATCTATATAAGAATATATACATTCATGCAAATGAATACACAGAGACATCTAAAGTAATACTGTCAAATAGTCAATGGCATGGGAGCAGATGTGGCTCAAGAAGTTGAGCACCTGCTTCCCACCTGGGAGGTCCTGGCTTTGGTCCCAGGAGTGCCGCTTAAACAAACAAACAAACAAACAAACCAAACAAACAAAGCAAACAAACAGAAAAAACAATTCCGAGGAGCCCATGTGGCTCAGCATGTGGCTCAGTGGTTGAGTGCTGGCTTCCCACATCTAAGGTCTAGGATTCAATCCCTGGCCCTGGCCCTGGCCCTTTAAAAAAAAAAAGTCAGTGGCAGAACTCTGGGTAATTTTTAATTCCACAAATAAAATGTCAGATGTGAGAAAGAAACAAATAGCAAAGTAAGACAAGTCTGTTTACATTACTGTAAATAGAGAGGGTCACCAATTCAACTCGGCCTTGGTCAAATTATTTAACTTGCTCATATCTCAACCAAACCAGCTGTAAAATTTGGAGGGAATTAAAAAACTAACACCTTACTGAAAACAAGATGATGCATCTCAACCACATAGAGTTTTTGTATGCATAAATATTAACGTGTGATGATAAATAGATCTTTATAAATGAGTTGTATTTTTAACTTGCTTATGCTGTTTTTATTTTAGAACTCAAACTCTTATGTTTCTCAATGTTAATTTACAGCTTATGCATTCCATAATACACAGTAACAATATTTCCATTAAGGAGGCCATGTAATCATTTCAAGCATTAAATTTTTGAAATAATATGATAAAAAATAATTTAGAATGAGCTTTATGAATTTTGCAGGAAAACTATCAAGATTTACAAACACAGGTATTTCAAATGAAATTTTGCTCCCCCTGCCTTGCCAAATAAGTATATTTTCTTAGATCAGTTGGAGAGAGAATGAATGTCAAGATTTCTGAATTTTACAGCAGTGAAACCTCTAATTTGTTTGTAAAATGCTGTTAGAAAGCATATGATGCAGATATAAAGCATAATCTACATTACCATTATTAATATTAATTATTAATGTTTTTAATTACTGGTATTATTTGATTATTAAATTATTAAAAGTTGAACTTTAAAATAGTGGTTATAAAAGAGAATGTAGGGGTATACACTGAATATTGTTCTCTCTTTTTGGTTCTACATAGTCTCATGATTCTGCTGAATTCATGATATTTAGGAACTTTTCAGTGTGTTTGAGAATAAAGTACTGCCATGCAAATCTCTTCTATTTCTGTCCAGAAGTCTCAGTAAATATATAATTTTTTTAACTTTTGTTGTTTTTTATCTTAATAACTAAATTAAAAATCTTTGTAGCTCAAGGGACAGATAATATAATACAGTGAAGGAACTTACCCTGATTTCTTCCTGGCCTTCCAAGGGTGGGAATACTTCCCAAAGAGAGGCACTGCTATGTCTCATGTTGCCATTCCATCCTCTGGATAGAAGATGTAGAAGAGAGATTTTATGCAGTTTCATTTAAAATCCCTTTACTCATTCCATTGAAAAGTCTGCCATCTACTTTAATAGATTAACTGTGTTCTCTTGAAGGCTTCAAATGAGATCATTTTGAAAATGGAGTCAGAGAGGGAGAAACATTGGGTTTCCTCTTAAGGTTAGAATGGTTATACCAGGCATCATCATAATAATATCAAACACTTATATCGTCCTTATAATATACCACATATGGAAAAAACCACTTTATACATCTTAACACATTTAATTCTAATAAGAGCCCTTAAAGAAAAAAAAAACTGTTGTTATTACCAAACCCCTTTGATAGATGAGGAAACTGATAAACAGAGTTCAAGTAATTTGTTCGAAGTCACAAAGGTAATAAGGAGATTCGAATCTCAACAGTTCTATACTGTCTCTCTTCTGACTCAAAGTACACATTACCAAGAGCATTCAGCGTAGCAACAGCAATTGGCCAGGGAAAAATTGGGAAATTAAAGGCAGGAAATTATTTTACCCATATGGTTGATATATTCCCTTATGAATAATTAATCTAATTTTAAAAATAATGAAGAACAAGGGAAACAGAAAGTGATCTAAATCACATTTTATCCTAGATGATTACAAGATTTTGCTCAAATAAATTCATGTCAGAATTAGTTGTATTGGCAAAGAATGAGTAAAGACAAATGGGAGGGAAAAAAACATTATGAATAGTGCTGGATATTATTTAGTTTTTTTTTCATATATGCTCCTGTGAGAACTGATATGTATGAAGTGTTAATAAGTGTAAAGAAAATACCCACAATACGAACTATTTCCCTTCTCCAAAATACACTTTGGCAGCCCATATTATCCATGTAATTGCCATTTCCTGATGAGAGCAGGTTTCTTCGAAGTCATTTAACAGGAGCCAAATTTTTAATGCTGCTTCTGATACTTACTTCCATGGTATCTAGGCACTTTGCCATTTCAGTCTGAAATAATGAGAGATGGAAAGAAAAGTTCCATGCCACTCTAGTTTAAGCCCATCAGGTGTCTGAACAAATGAGTTAAAACTGGTTGAAGATCAAAGTAAAGATGTTTTTTAACATGTTTTATCTCTGGGACACCCTTAGGTTTTGTCGATTTGGGAGAACAAATTTTTTTTCTTGATTCTTAGGTTTTAAAGGAATGATTTCTCACTATCTATAATCTAAATGCTCAGCTATGTCTGACTTTCTGTAACAATAGATGAAAAAATTTTTCAGAAAGAGCAAAACGAAACTACTTTTTGAAGATCAAATCATGGAAATAAGGTGTTTTGGTAGACTTTCCCATTACTGTTCATTTCTACAACCTAATTGTGTTTCCAAACTGCATGAAGAAAAATAAATCAATTTCTTAAATTTGGTCAAATATGATGGTCCTTTGTGAATTTCTTGTATATTGGTGCATTAAAATAAACTCCAGCCATTAACTTACCTAATGGTATCAATTTCATGCATAATGTAATTTAATGTTTCCGTAATAAGTGCATCATGTCCTCTGATTGGTAGAATTTCACTGCTCCCTGGATTTTTGAGACCCTTCACTGTGCTTGTCTTTATTGACAAATTTTCACAATTACTGATTTAAACAGGCAAGTAGGTAGGCAGGCAGGCAGACAGAGATAAAAGATGAACTGAATTAATATAATTTATATTATTAGACTAAAGTTTTGCAAAGTGTGTTTAGTAAAACATGGGTGCTATATTTAGCTAGGGCAGCTCTTTAAAAAACCTAGACAGGGGCCAGCTGTAGCTCAATTGGTAGGGCGCCGGTTTACCACATGGGAGCCCCGGGTTCCCCGGGGCCTCCCCAAGTGGGCAGACCGCCTTGAGAAGGCAAGCCGCCGTGGGCAGGGCAAACCCCCGCAAGCAGGGCAATGGGGGGAGACAAGCAGACACAGAAGAATGCAAAAATGAACACAGCAAGAACAAGCAGAAAGGGGGATATATAATAACTGAATAAAAAAAAAGATGTTAAAAACCTAGACACATTTGTGCATTGTATCTTTTCTATTTTTTAAGTATTTAAAATTAGTTATTATTCTGAATGTACTTGGTGATTTATGATGGTGTTCAAAAATGAGATTGGCAATTTAAACAAAAAGATATTTTACTTCATTTGCCTCAGATGGCATTGAACTTAATTTTCAATTTAAAATTTCCTTATCTTAGAAAGCAAAATTCACTGAAACTCAATTAAGTAGATAGTACAAACAGTATCCTTTATATTGAATAAATAATCATTATTATTTTTCTATGTGGAAAGTTATATTCTGATTTTTGTCCCTTCTGTGTATTCCTAGCCTAGAGGAATAGGAATTTGTTTGGGCTCTGGTCAAGTGTCATTATCTTCTTCTCATAATTTCCTCCTTTTTCTTCCTTGCTCTACATTTCATTTCACTGTCCAACTAATGGCTTGAGCCAAGAATTTGGGAATTATTTTTAATTCCTTTCTCATACCTATATGGAGCCAAACACTAAATCCTGTCAATTTACTTCACACATATAACAGCTCTCCTCTCCTCTCCTTTCCATTCCAGAACAAATCGTTATTTCTTAGACACTCATTGTTTGTCACTTGAATAATTCTACTAGGCCAAACTTACCTTCTTGCTTTCAGTCTTACCTCTTTCCAAGCTCTTGCTGCCAGAGAGAGGTCTATAAAATGAAATCAACTATGGTAGTGCCCTGGCAACAATGTTTTCATGAACACCTTTGCCAAATACTTAGCTTGATTCAGTTGGCCGGGTGTGAACTGCTGACCCCTTGAAACCCTTTTTGCCTCTTTTCTTCCCACACTCTCATCTCATTTTACAGAAGATCCAAAGCAGAACAGGCCATGTCTTCAGTTAACTATCTATGAGGTTTTGCATGTGTTGCTCCTTCTACCTAGGACATCTTGCCCATCATCAGAATATTCTCCCCAGCCTTTTCTCAGCTCTAACTTTTAATCTACCCAGACTCCAGTGAGCCATCATTTCTTATTTGAATAAATTCACGAGTCCCTCTTTCACCCCTGCCTGGGTTAATCACCCTAATTTTCTGTTTTGATGGAATTTTCTACTTCCTTCTCTCCTAACTTTACCATCCTGGATTTTTATTGAGCTTTTGTGGTATATTTTCCATATTAGCATATGAATTTCTTAAACGAAACACTGGACATTATTTACTTTGCGTTACACCCCTCACGCCTGTATAACTAACCATGAATTCATGCTAATATCTCCAATTCCAAATCAAAACACAGGGCTCATGGCTCATTCTAATGTTTCTTCCTGGAGCATTTTGTTGATATTGTTCCAGAGAGTCTACGTTTTCTAAGAAAAGCATTACAAATTTGTCAGCATACCTTGTATGTAGGTAAATCTTTCACTTAGTCGATGCAATTAGTTGAAATTTATTGTCTAAAGAACTTTAAAATTTGCAGACAAAATGAGCTATTTAAAAGATTTCTTGTATATGACCATTTGCCATTGCATATATCACCATTTGGTTAATTATCTGAATTTTTTTACTTGTCTAAATGCCTGGTACTGTATAGACAGATTCTTAACACCCATTAACTTGCCTCTGCACTGTAGCACATACTTGGGGTTTATTGTTGTCTTTGATTATATTCTCTTTACCATCTTTGATAAATGAAAATAGTGTTTTCTTCCTACCCTCAGTATAATAATTCTGGGCAGTGCTATGAATACAGTAACCCCATTAAAATATTCTTGCTGAGTGGGTATGTGGTATCCACTGAAGACCTGGAAAGCTCATTTGTCTATGGGAAATTTGCGATTTTAATTATAAATTATTTCCTTTCTTCTTTAGGTTTTACTCTAACATATGTCATTAATAAATGTGCATACAAAGTGATCAACGGCCTCACCACTGTATAGAATCATGTAAAGTAGAGATTCAGTGTTTGGAAAACCCCACAGAAATTAGCACCATATTGCCTTCTAAAATTGCACACCACAAGATTTGAGATATCTGTGCTTCTTATAGTTTAATTAAATGTGTTTAGTTAACAAAATTGATTATTTTAACATTCTTAGGGTGATTTCTGGTTTTATGTTAAGAAACTAATAGAAGGAGGATCATATAGATTGAAGAGGTGAAATGAAACGGAGTGTTTTATATTGTTTAATAGAATATTGAAACAAGTTAGGGATCTGTTTCTCTTTTATGTAATCTTTTCATTAATGTAACATGATCCAAACATTGTGACATGCCCTTTAAGCACAGCTTGATCGGCAGAAAGCCATGAATTCTCTCTGTGCTTGACAGCACAATGCCAAGACATACTGTCTCATCACTATATACCTCATTATTATTTATGCTATGTGAGGGTGCATTGATTTCCAGTCAAAGCATGTTCCCACAAGACTTGTTTTTTATACTGGAGAGTAATCCATTGGGTTTTTTTTTAACCCCTCCCCTTGTCCACAGGCTTCAATTTAAGAGTGTCCAGGTTGATAAAAAGCAATTTGGTTTCTCATAGCTAAAGGTAAAGAGATAGTTATCAATATATAGCACCCTTCAAAGATTTGATTACTTAACTAATAATGCATTTCTTTATTTTTACTTTTATGGTGTTCTGCAGCCTTTTGATGCTCACTTAATGCTCCTTGACTATGAGGAGAAAAAAAAGAGTAAGATGAAGCAATCTTTTTGAAGGAATCAGTTCTCAATATATAAAATATTCAAATTAATCATTCATTGTCTACAAGCTGAGTGAAATACTGAGGTGGGTATGTATTTAGCACACCTTTGTTCAGGGGAGATTTACGCTCATGGATGCAGAAGGGATCATCGATATGTTCCCTTTTCTCAACATAAGTTGTCTTTTAGGAATGGGGGAATCATTGTTTTCTCCGGCTCTAAGCCTGCTTTCCAAGTGTATAGATTATTCTTTTTTTGGAATTGTTGAAGCTCTTATTGCTGTTTATTTTATTTATTTTTTTTAAGATTTTTTATTTATTTATTACATTCCCCCCACCTCCCCTTTCTGCTTGCTCTTGCTGTGTGTCCATTCTTGTGGTCCTCTCTGTCCGCTTTGTCTCCCCCCGTTGCAGCGATGCGCCGAGACCGGTCACCGCGCAGGTGGCTTTGCCCCACTTGTGGGTGGCTTTTGCTTCCATTCACGGCCGGCTCCACTTCAGTTCGCAGGTGGCTGGCTGCGCTCCGTTCACGGGCGACCTGCCGTGCCCGTGGCAGCTTTGCCCTGTCCATGGCAGCTTTTTGCCCTGCCCACGGCGGCTCTGCCCGCCCATGGCGGCTTGCCATTCTCAAGGCTGTCTGCCCGCTAGGAGAGGTCCTCGGGAACCGAACCCGGGGCCTCCCATTTGGTACACCGGCGCCCTATCCACTGGGCTATACAGCCGGCCCTTATTGCTGTTTATTGACTCTTGTAAACTTCATATTGCTATTTGGACATGTATTCTCAAAACCTATTCCTGGTTTCCATGTGGGAACGTGTTTCCCTCATATTAATGGGGATTCAATAATTACCCAAAGGAGCTCAATGATATTCTCATCATTACTGCAAGTATAAGAGTCCTGATAGGAATTCCAATCTCTCTGAGCTCAGAAGCTTGACTTTTCTAATTAATGCTTTTTTGGTGTTCCATTCATTTCTCTTTGAATATAACAACAATCTGATAACTCTTAATACTTAAAGTAGATTTAAAAAATTATTTTCTGAGGAACATAGACTAATGTGACAAATTGCTGAAAGTTTTTAGATAGATTGATACAAAGGAGTAGTATGACATCACAGCTGCTATGCAGCAAATAACAAGATTTCAACAAGTTCACCAGTAAATACATTTTCATTGAATAGAAATAGGTTTAAAATTAGTAAATTTTCCTAAAAATATGTGTATTAGTCAGCCAAAGGGATGCTGATGCAAAGTACCAGAAGTCTGTTGACTTTTTATAAAGGGTATTTATTTGGGGTAGAAGCTTATGGTCACAAGGCCATGAAAGAGTAATTTACTTGCCTCAGCAAAGTCTATTGCCATGTGTTGGAGCAAGATGGCTGCCAACGTCTGCAAGGGTTCAGCCTTCCTCTTCCTCCTAAGGCTCCATGGCCCCAGCAGTCCCAGCTTCTTCCAATCTCAGCTGTAGGCTGGAGGGCTGGTCTCTCTCCCCAGAGCTCGTTTCTTCCCAGGCTCAGCTGCAGCTGTAGGCTATAAAACTCAGCTCTCTTCCCTGGGCCTCTGCTGTGTCTAGTGTGTTGTCTCTATTCCTCTGTGTTCCTCTCCTGTGTATCTACTTCTGTGTTCTCCTTCTCCATGTGAGAATCTGTTTTATCCCCACCAAGGGGGGTGGGGACTCACGCCCTAATGAAGTGGTCAAATAAAAGCCCTAATCTTGACTTAATAAAGTAAAAGTGAAACCTCTGAATGTAATACAATCTAATATGCCCAGAGGAACAGACCTGTTTACAAACACAATCCAATATCAATTTTTGGAATTCATAAACAATGCCAAATGGCCTCAATATGTAATTATGTTATCTCTACCCTGGAACAAAAAAATCCTAAGTCTCAGAAAATGTACAAGGCTGTATTAGTTTAGGCCTAAAACATCAAACACTTATTCTGTAACAATTTCCATGGGTCAGAAGCCTAGGCACAGCATGGCTGGACTCCCTGCTTGAGTCTAACCAGAATGAAATCAAAGTATCAGCCAGGGCTAGAACTCAGGATCCTCTTCAAGCTCATTCAGGTTGTTGGCAGTATTTAGGTTCTTGCTGGCCATGAGCCTGGGATTGTTCTCAGGTCCTAGAAGCCACCCTTAGGTCCTAGCCATGTGGCCTCCTCCATAGGCAGTTCACAGCATGGCTGTTTGCTTTATTTCAAGCCAGCAGAAGAGTGTCTATGTTATTCATATGTCTCAATCCTGCACATCAGGGGGTAGGGTTCTTAGAACTTTTCTTAGAATTTTTTCTACCACAAAGACCATGTAACTTTGAGAATAGTTTGAGGCTAAAAAGAAAGAAAGAAGGAGAGGAGTGAGAGGAAGACCTGGAGAAATAAACATATCCTACTGGATGACACAAAATGTATAAGTTCCCATTTTTTGTGAAATACCTTGAATTCGTTCATTCAAACTCCTTTATGTAACTGTGCATTCAAATGCATTGCTTAAAGCAAATCCTAATGACTTATGTAGGGTAGATATTTCTATATCATGTGACAAAATACTACAGCAACTTTAATTTGTTGTTCTTGTCACAGTAAGACAATTCACACTTAATTTTGGCTAACAATACAGTATTCCATATTTCAATGGTTCAAACATAGTGATGCTAGAAGAATCTTTTCAGATTCTAGTCAAATGATTTATTGAACCTCATATAAATATTAGGAAAGAAGAAATTACATCCCCAAATTCTGAGAAAATATTTTTTAAAATTTTTATCTTAATTTATCACATACTTACTTTTGTGGATCATTAGCATTAACACATCTCAAAATAACTTGTAACAAAAATATTTCAATTAGTAAAATTTGTTCTGTTATAACTGAATTGGAGTTGGAAATAGAGCATTCATATTTTTTCCAAAAATGGAAGCTGTAAAAATTATTTGGAGATAAAAGTTTTTATACAGGAAAATGTGTTAAAATATAGGAAAATGAATAAAAAGGGACACAAAAGCTTTCATGTGACTTCTAAGACTGACTAAAATAATTTTTCACCTAAAATATAAATAGATTGACACTTAAAAAATTTAGAACTTAAGAAATATGTCTCAGAAAAAATTGAGTTTTAATTGACATTGATTAGTGTGCTAGTTAGAATTCTTATTTAACATTACAAAGAACTAGGGTATGATAACCCAAATACTTGAAATTAAAATGCAAATTCAAAACATAATTTCAAATGATCAAACAACTTGTTCTTCTAGTAAATTATTGTTTTCTCATTTGTTACCCCATTTCCTGAATCTTATCCAAGTTCCCATTAAAATAAAGCGGTGACATTAAATCCGATACTTTGCCCTTTCTTTATATTTTTAAAGTCCTTTTTGAAAGGTGGATTGAATTGACTGCTTAAAGCTGACGCCAGAATATTTTTATTTAATATTCCTCACTTCTTTTGTTTTGTTTTGTTTTGTTTTTGGTGAGGCAAAATGGGTGAACAGAAAAGTAATGCATTGGTCCCTGTCCTGCCCATTTTGCTCAGCAGGCAACAGAAGTTAATTGACTTTCATTTTTATTTATACTGGAAACCTTGGACTCATTATCTTAACCCTGACCCCAATAAATATAACATAATTCTCTTGTTCCCACCAATGTTATTTCTACATCCAAGTCATGATCAAAATGAAAATCTATTTATTTGAAAACTACAGGATAGCAAATATGAAGTTGCAGTGTACTGGTTGACTTGAGACATTTCACATTGCATTTATTTTATATTATATATCTTCCAACAATGAAGTTCAGATAGATTGAAAAAAGGCAACAGACTAAATCACATTCTTATATTGACTTTTCAGTTTAACATAAATGTATATTTATATAACTTAAAATTTATAGAACTAATGTATTTAATTATGTGGGAATAAGCATTGATTCTTCAATTAGTGTTTTGATCCTGAAAATAACAGATTTCAAGTAATTTTTTTTTTTGGTTACATATCCCCCCCCCTTTCTGCTTGATCTTGTTGTGTTCATCTTTGCACTCTTCTGTGTCTGCTTTTTTTGTCTCTCCCCGTTGCGGCAACGCGCCAAGTCAGCTCACCGCGCAGGCGGCTTGCCCCGCTCGCCGACGGCTCTTCTGTGCTCGTGGGTGGCTTTGCTCTGTTTGCGGGTGACTTGCCCTTCCCGTGGCGGCTTTGCCCTGCCGATGGTGGCTTTTTGCCCTGCCCATGGTGGCTCTGCCCCGCCCACGGTGGCCTGCCTGCTCGGAGAGGCCCCCAGAACTGAACCCGGGGCCTCACATGTGGTGAACCGGCACCCTATCCAGTGGGCTACAGCTGGCCCCCTCAAGTAATTCTTATATGCATAAGAATATTTTAAAAGACTTTGAATAGTTTTGGATGAGATGAATACAGAAATTGAAGAGCTTATTACATTCATGGATATTTTATATTACTACTAGCCTTATGCCAATTGATCATTGTTGGGTGGCAGATACTCTATGGAAGAAGTTCATTTGAAAGTGCTCAGGGTTCATTTTCCTGGCTTTAATTTGAGTAAATTCAATCATTAATGATTTGTATAAGAAAATAGAAAGTATTCTCTTTCAGTGTGATAACATTACACTGGATAATAAAAACATAGACATAAAATAATAATTTATAAATATAGTAATTAAAAATAATTTTCTAAAAAGAGAACAAATAAAATAGCATAGGATTTTAAATAGTAAAGTACTGAATAACATTACAGGGGAAAAAATCTAGAAGAAGGTAACACACAGACAAAATTGAGCTAATAGTGGCACTTAAAAGTGAGTTATAATATCTCCCAAATTAAATGTCAAGTCATTTCCTCAATATGCTTAAGGACTTGCTCAGTGAGGTATATATGTTTTTTTAGAATGTATGTTTAATTTGAGTCTGTGCACAGTTGAACAAAATAGAGAGCAAAGAACATTTGGTTTAGGAGGACAAGAAATGCCTTCAGGAACATATATCTAATTGGAAAGAGAAATACATATGCATATAAGCATTATAATGTACGGACATTACTAAGATAAAGGTACATGTGTAATTGCCAGGAAACTATACTTATTAACAATAAGAAAACCTAAACAATAGCAACAATATTACAAAAATTAGGATGGTAAACAAGGGAAATGTTTACAATTTTAGGGAGATGCTATGTGGCTAGTAAAGGGTGTTGGCTCCATATAGAGTTTCCAGCTTTAGCAACTAAAATAAAGTACAATGTGTCTAGTTAAATTTGATTTTAAGAAATGAATATATGTTTGTGTATATATCTGATTTTCAGGAAAACCATGAAAAAATACATATATAGTGGATTGACTTATTTTTGGGCTGAGCCCTAAATATTGCAACCCTATCCCTCTTAAGAGTGAGGTTTGGAGAAAGCATATCAGAGATACTTAAGGAGATTTAAAAAGCAAAACATACCCATCTTTGAAGATACGAAAAGAGTGTGAGTATTCATTTATTTATCCAACGATCATTAAACAAATATTCTTGACTTATGTGCCAGGTCTTTTGGAGCGAAATAGGTAGAGATCATAGTCTACTGTAAGTGGGGTAGGGGACCTCAGACATGTAACTACCCAAATAAATTTTCAAAGTTAGAAAATATTAGTAATGCTTATGAAGGTAAACTGCAGGATTTTACTAAAGAAGAAGATGCAAATTAGATTAGGGAAGTCAGGTAAGACTTCGAGGTGACATTTAGCTTGGACCGGAAAGAGGAAGGGTTATAGGTGGGAATATCAGGATAAGAGAAAAGCCAAGAGACTAAGGTGTCATGAATGTCAGGAGATTATAATGTGTCAAGGAGAGTGTGTTTGCATTAAATGCTGTTAAAAAAAATTATAGGAGTTCAAAAGTATCCATTAGATTTGGCAATAGGAAAGTCATTGTTAAATTGAGGAAGAACAGTTTTGGAGCAAGAAACACCTGAAATAAGTTGATTTCTTTTCTTACTTTTTTCTAATTCATGTGCTATTAATTAATTTTTTATGAAAATTCATATACTTTGTAATTTTAAAAATATGTGAATGGGAGGTTTATGGAAGCAGAATACGTAGACAATTATTAAGAAATGTGGGAGGGGCTGGCTGTATAGCCCAGTGGATAGGGCGCCGGTTTACCACATGGGAGGCCCTGGGTTCTGTCCCCGGGGCCTCTCTGGGCGGGCCGACTGCTTGAGAAGGCAAAAGCCGTCGTGGGCGGGGCAGAGCCACTGTGGGCAGGGCAAAAGCCGCCAGGCACAGGGCAAAGCCACCAGGGGCAGAGCAGAGCCGCCTGCA
>PVKH010024941.1:0-13521 GCA_004027955.1 Chaetophractus vellerosus | reverse complement strand
CAGCCCTGGCAGGAGAGGAACCCAAAGTCCTGAGCTCTGGCATACATCAGCAGCTGTCTTGCTCCAACACATGGACTTTGGTGAGGGAAGAAACTTATGCTTTGTGGCCTGGTAACTGTCAGTTTCTACCCCAAATAAATACCCTTTATAAAGACCAACCAATCATTGGTATATTTGCAAAGGCACCCCTTTGGCTGACTAATACACATCTGTAGTTAAATTAATTCCTAGGTATTTGATTCTTTTAGTTGCTATTGTAAATGATATTTTTTTCCTGATTTCTTCCTCAGTTTGCTCATTATTCATGTATAGAAATGCTACTGATTTTTGTGCATTGAGCTTATAACCTGCAACTTTATTGAATTCATTCACAAGCTCTAGAAGTTTTTTTGTAGACTTCTCTGTGTTTTCTATGTACAGGATCATGTCATTGGAAAATAGTGAAATTTTTACTTCTTTCTTTCTAATTTGGATGCCTTTTATATTGTTTTCTTCCAAGTGCTTGAGCAAGTACTTCTAACACAATGTTAAATAGGTGCAGTTATATTGGGCATCCTTCTCTAGTTTCCAATCTTGGAGGAAAAGCTTTTAGGATTTCACCATTCTATATGAATTTTGCTGTGGGTTTTTCATATATACCTTTTATCATGTTGAAGAAGTTTCTTTTATCCTTATATTTTGTAGTGTTCTTAACAGGAAACAGTGCTTTATTTTGTACAATGCTTTTTCTGCATCTATAGAGATGATTATGTGGTTTTTGTCTTTCAATCTGTTTATGTGGTGTATAACATTGATTTTCTTGTATTGAACCATCCTTGCATACCAGGGATGAAGCCTACTTGTTCAGTTTTGGGGGTAGGGGAGTGGCAGAGGATGGGGAAGTGACTGCCAATGGGAACAAATTTTATTTGGGCATGAAAATGTTCTAAAATTAGATTGTAGGGTTGGTTGCAAAACTCTGTAAATACAAAACAAATACTGAATTGTACACTTTAAATGGGTGAAAATTGTTTTAAACTTTAAAAAAAATACTGGGTCTATGGCAGTGATTTTCAAATGGGGGCAATTTTGCCACCCAAGGGATATTTGGCAATGTCTGGACCCATTATTGGTTATTTAAACAATGAATTTTCTGGTCCAAAATCTCAACAGCAAAGTAGAGAAACCAGTTCTAAAGAATGGATCTTAATGATAATTCTTTTTACCTCTCCTGCTGTCTCACATCTGCTTCTGCTTCTTTGTTTTATACAGGGTCATGGTCTCACAGGAACTGTGGTCTCATAATTACTTGATGCTAGTTTTGACATAGGAATTAGTCAAAGAGTTTGTGGTACAGAACTCAGATTCTTAAATACTCAAATGCTCTGCATGCTTAACCACTGTGGATAAGTCCGCACTTTAACTTATGCTACAGCTGAGATATGAAGAACATATATGATTTTTTTTCATTTCTAATCTAATATTACTCCTAAACTTCTAATACTAAGACTTCTGGATTAAAAATTATATATGTATATAATTTTATTCCAAGCCAGTTAAACATGCAGTCCAATCAAATATGATCAATTTACCTAGGTAATGCTTAGTCTGACTAGGAAATAAATGTTTATTCTTGATGGTTGATCATCCTTCCAGCATTTTTCTTGCTATATGGGGAGAGAATTATGCCTTAGCAGAGTTACTCAAAATGTATTCTGTAGACCCAGTGTAGTTCCACAAATATTTGACATTGTCCATGATGAGATAAGTACAGAAATTGACAGTAAGTGCTTAGACACTTTTTCAGTAACTTGAAAATAATTTTATATCTATTGAATCTGATTTTTTTAAAAATTGTGCTTAAATTTTATACATCTTTTATGACTTCAAATTTCCAGTAATTTAAATTTGTTGAAATATCAGTCCACAATAATTTGGAAGGGGGACAAACACACACACACACACAAACTAATCTTTCCCTGCAATATCTCATGATAGAGGAGATCTGAGGCCCTTGGTATTTCACATCCTCTGGCTCCTCTGACCTGTGAAGAAATGTTCCTTTATGTCTTTGCTGTGGAGCAGACTATGTAATTTGAAGATGAAGTTCATCTGGTGAAAACGTGTCAGGTATGCCCTGAGAGATCCTCCTAGAAAGCTCAGCTACTTCTCCTTTGCTGATTTAACTTCTCCTCAGCTTTCATTGGCTGCAGACAACTGTGTCTCCACACCTCTTCCGGGGGAGGGGTGTTCTGGTCTGCTTATTACTCCCAGCTTGTGCTGTGGGGTGGGGTCCTCTCACTCTACCATGGAGAGACCCACACCAGCATACCCAGTTTTTTGCTCAGCCACGTGGGAAATACAACATCATGGCCTCTACTTCCGGTTCCAGTTTACTTTGATGTGGCTTTGCCCTACATGGGTAGATGTCAACCTCTGAGAACTTCCTCCTAGAGAGTTCCAAACCAGCACTGGTGGAGATTATCCTTGCACATCTTAAACATCTCCTGGCCAAAGTCCAGAGACTCAAACCCTGCAACACTGTTTTTCATCACTTTTATAAATGAACTCTCATTCTCTTATTTTTCTCCTGACAATTCTCAAAGATTGCAAATAGGCAGGATTTTTTTTTTAATGTTTATTTCCTTTAGGTCATCTCACTTTCTTGTCACCAAACTCATAGATAAGCTAAATTGACAAGCAAGGTTATTGTTGTCCACTTCTTAGGAGAATATCTTAATCATAATTCTCTATGGTTAGCTTTTGATATGCATATGAAATCTAAAGAAATTTGAAAAATATCTTTTTTTTCTTTCATAAAGACTGGTCTTTAAGTTTATAGCTGCTTGCTTTTGCATGTCAGAAGCTATATACTAATTTTTTCCTCCTTTCTATAATAAATGCTAATTCACTCCAGACAAAGAAATTTGTGTCTTGGCCAGAATAAAGGCCATACAAGCAGAAAGTCATGGAGATGTACAATAATACTGGTCAAAATATTTCTCCCTTTGTAACTAAAGATTTGGAGTCAGAAGACCTAGTTTACAATTTATGCTTTGTCATTATATTTTAGAAAATTCATATAACTTCTCTGAACCTCTAATTCCTCACTTATAACACAGAATTAATTTTAACACTTGCTTCCTTGCATCCACTGCAACATATGGGGAAATCATGTGACTAATGTATTTGAAATTACTTTGAAAACTGTGAATATGTTTGTAAATATAAACATATATTAGCTTTATTATACTCTCAAAATTTCTTGAGGTTGGAGTCAATGAAGATCTACTAAGAGCAAAAGAAAGGAATTGTTGAAGCAGGTCTAAGTTGAATGCAATTAACACAGTGCAGAGGTGCATTGGGTATATTTAAACTGCTCATAATCTCCATCATTACCAAAGTCACTTCCATAAAAATTATTTCATGAGGAAATTTGTACATGAAATGTAAATAAAAGCAATCTTAGAAATAAAAATTTGCTAAGCATTTTCATTTGTACCATATAATAAAAGGAAATAGGGGCCGGCTGTATAGCCGAATTGGTAGAGCACCGGTTTACCACATGGGAGGCCCCAGGTTTGGTCCCCGGGCCTCCTTGAACAGGCAGACCGCCTCGAGAAGGCAAGCCAACGTGGGCGGGGCAAAGGCAAGCCCCCGCTGGCAAAGGCAAGTCCCCATGAGCAGGCAGGCCACCGCGCTGGTGAGCTGACTCGGCATATCACCCCAGCAGGGGGAGGCAAGCAGACAAAGAGGAACACAGAGAAAAATGAACACAGCAAGAACAAGCAAAAAGGGGGGGATGTATAATAAATAAAAATAAATCTTAAAAAAAAAAGGAAATACAGTATGTGTTCTATACAAATAGAGTTTTAAAACAAGACCCCTGGCTTCTCACAAGCACTTCCCAAATGGAAACTCTGAGCTTCTATTGCTCTAACCTGGGTTCAGCAATTCTTATACCATTATACTTACTCTGGAACCCTGACAAATGAAAAGTGGCATTGATATTACTGAATGCACTGCTATTGGTTACTATAAACAAGCAGACTAAACAAAAATTAAACTCGGGAAGGGAAGAATATGAATTCTTCTTTACAAAGAAAAAATAAAATAGTAAGTGATTGTGTCTTTTTTGTGAAAGAAGAGAATATAGGCTGACATATTGTCAAAGGTATTCCTAAGTCTGTATCAGCCTGGGGATATAGATGAGGGACAAAAATATTAATTTCAGTGGTTCATAAAGTGTTCCAGGAAGTGCTTTCATCACCACTTGACTGTTAGAGTCCAGCCTGCCATGGGGTTGCTCCAGACTTATCTGATACATTAGGCTGTCCTCATCCACCTTGGCTGCCAAGACAGGCTCCAACAAACTTTTCTCTAAAGGCCAAATGCTAATTATTTTAGCCTTTGAGGGCCATAAGGACTCTGTAGAAACTACTAAACTCTACCCTTGTAGCACAAAATCCAGCATAGACAATACATAAACCAATGAGCAGGGTTGGGCTCCAATAAAACTTTATTTATGAAAACAGACAGCTTTTCATAATTTGGCCTGTGGGCTATAGTTTGCTGACTCTTGGTTTAAGGCATCCAACTCCTGTAGATACCATTTACCTGAGAGCAATGTTTGATTTATTCCCACTCTTGTTGAGGTTATAAAAGCATGTTGATGTTCCTACTGCCCCTTTCCCAGGATTCTGTTTCTGGAGCAGATGTTTTCTACAGGAACTTCAGAGAATTAATCAAAGTAGGCATTTCCATTTTTTATCCGATCTTCACTTGGTCTTTCTCATTTGGTCCTGATCACTCCTAGATTGAAAACCCAGTCAAATGGTAAAACTCTCCAAGAGTTCAGACTCCATAATAAATCATTTCTTGGATTGTAGTACTTTGTTTTTGTTCTCACCACCTTTTTACTCTAAGAAAAGAATAAAGTCCCCATCCTCCTTCCCTTCTCCCTATCAGTGAAAGGGCAGGGACTACCACCAATCTCCTCCGTAGCACTCCTATTGTTGTTGCTTCTAGCTCATCAGCTCCCTCAGAGATCATTTGACAGATTCCGTGTCCAAGGTTTTGCTGGATAGTATCACTCTTTCAGTTTTGTTGGAGTCATACAAGGACCTACATGAGAGGGATCTAGTCTGAGAGATCTAGGTTGAAATTCCTACTTCCATTCCTCACAGAAGCTCAGGCAAAGCTTCAAGGTACACAATGAATTCAGAACAATTGTCAAGGGCCTTGCTTATGTTTCTTCTTTCCATTTAACTATTAGATTATGGAATTTTGAGACCCTGAAAAAAGACAATATGCATCTTCCCTAGAGATGAGCTACTGATTTGTTTACATTCATCTGCCCATGGAGAAGAATATTAGGCCCAGAGCTCTGACAGGAAATGAAGCCAGTCCTGTCCTGAAAAAAGTTGGACTTTCCTAGGTTCCAAAATTGTCTTAAATCTCTAATTTAAGCATTCCAACACAAGGGTACTTTGCTATCTAGAGAGAGAAAGATAAATTTATTAAGAACACGTGATAACATATGTTGCACTCTCAAATGCACCCTGGAAAACTCATTAAATATCCTCCAGGCTTCCTTCATTATCCCAGCGGCCTAACAGCAGTTTCTTGTAACATCATAATAAAAAAGATATTTTTAACTGGCAAATGTTCAAGCTTTCATCAAATTATTTGGGGGTAAGAATTCCATTTCTTGCTAAATAAAAAGATTTCATGTACAGAAGATTCAACATAAGGTAGCAAAAAGCTTTGATTATTATATTTCAGAGCCTGGGAGTCAAATGTAAAAGCTAAAAGAAAATTCTGTTCCTCTGTGGGAGAACACTCCACAGAACAAAGACCTTTTACTACCCAGGACTTTTCTGAGTTTTAGATGTTGATTTTCCTCACTTTTCTTTTCAAGATCAGAATGTCTCTATTAGTGCCTTTTAGACAGGAATATCACGCAGAGAGTTGAAAGGGCACCACAGACTGGAAAACATCGCTTATTGTATAGATTACATGCATTGCAATTTATTTAATTACAAACTTACACCAGTTCACATGTGTTTTGCATTGGCTAACAGTATATATTAAAGGTCTGAAAACTGAATAACAAAAGAGAAAATAGAGTTGATCATTTGCTTAAAGACACTGAATTATTGAGCTTTCATCTCTAAATGAGGAGAAAAAAGACAATAAAAACAACATATAATTCTATATGCTACAAATGTGTATAATATGTGTTTATATATCTGCATATATATAATTATATACATATACACAAATATATATACATATATAAATAGGTATGGCTATATATTTACAAGGATATATGCATATGGACACACATAGATAAAGCCTTTTGCTGATTTTGTACATTCCATGGCTTTAGCATTTAAAACATTCTAGTTTAATTAGAACTGAAGTGCTAGATGTAAATCATATGCAAAGAAAAATAGTAGTGCTTTATGGAAGCTCAACAATCCTAAATGTAAGTGGCAATTCCAGTTATGGGCACTGATATATTTTAATTATGTATGATTAATGTATTGTATTTAAACATAAATAGGATATGATAAAACACATCTAAATTCACTCTCTATTCCCTGGAGTCGGATTAGGAGGGATGCCATTATCAGGCCTTTGAGTTAACATGTAAAGGTCACTAATAAAGATGGCAGCCAAATAATACAGTAAAGTTTGAGCAGATTTAATTGCATCAAAACTGTCTCTCATAAGAAGCATCAAATGTTTCTGTGAATCATAAACCACAGGAAGCCTCCATTGTCCATATTAGCCTCTCTAGGAGTTTTGTGTTGAATAAAATTTGACAGAGTATCCCTGTATTAGTCAGGGTTTTCTGGGAAAACAGAATCAACAGGAGATATCTGTAAATAGTATAAGATTTTATAAAATTCTCTCACATGACCGTGGAGATCCACAAGTCCAAATTCTGCGGGCAGGGTGCAAACCAGAGGCTCCGAAGAAAGTCCTTGATGAGTTCCCAGGAGACACTGGCTGTCCCAAGTCAAGATGGAAAATTCTCTCTGAATGCTGAAATCACTTCCCCTTTTAAGGTATTCAATTGATTGGATAAAATGTCACTCATTGCTGACAGCAATCTCTTTGGTTGATTGTAAATGTAATCAACCATCTATGCCATAAACTCACTGATGACTAAACTCACTGATGACTAAATGTCCTTGTAATTACAATTAGCCCAGTGCTTGCTTTACCAAACACCTGAGCACAATACCTGGCCGAGTTGACACGTTAGCCAAACCATCACAATCCCTAACAATCCCCATTTAAATCTAAGAAGCTGACACTGGTGTCAGTGTTTGTGATATGGGGGTAGGGGTGTGGGGTATTGCTGTTTGGTGAAAAAAATGTAGTCACAGAAAGACTTACTGTTTCTGGCCATGTTTAGTGTGACAGACCAGAGAAAGAAACAGAGAGCAAGGACACACCAAAATGTTCCAAAACACCTGCTCCCTGACAATGGCAATTAAATCTGTGGGAGTTACTATACCAAGACACCTGCAGCAACACTGAAAGGCCTTGAAAAATTCAAGACATAAAATGTGCATTAAAAAATAGGCTAGTTGGGAAGTGGATGTGGCTCAAGTGATTGAGCTCCTGCTTACCACATAGGACGGCCCGGGTTCGGCTCCCAATGCCTCCTGGAGAAGGTGAGCAAGACAGTGAGCTGGTCTGATGGGCAGGTGCAGTAAGCTGATGCAACTATGAGACACAAAGAGGAAAGACAATGAGAAACACAACAAAGCAGGGAGCTGAGGTGGCTCAAGCAATTGAGCGCCTCTGTCCCATATAGAAAGTCTCCAGATTCAGTTCCCAGTACCTCATAAAGAGAAGATGAGCAGACACAGAGACCACACAGCAAATGGACACAGAGAGCAGACAGCAAACACAAACAATGATGGGGAGGGAAATGAATAAGTAAATGTTTAAAAAATAGGCTAGTTAGTCCTGGGGATGGGGGACTTTGCCATCTTTGCACAGGAAGGAATAAGCTTTTCTTCCACTTGCACTACTTGGTGACATTGGGAAGAGAAAACACCCAATTTCCTCTCTTTGGTTATAAAGACAGAAACCTCTTAGAAGAAAGAGTGCCTATTGGAGGTCATAGCACCTGCTGTTGGAAAAAGCAGAAGGAAAGTGCCCAATCAAGTGTGAATCCTTCCTATAGGAGCAAGAGGCAGACTTGGTTCCCAACCATGATCCAACTGCAGTGAAAGGAAAGTTCTGCTTCATGTGCATAAAAAAAGAAAACTTTTATGGCCATTGGATTCAAGAGATAAATTATTATGGTGATTTAAAACATGAACTCTGGACTCACATGCTCCTCACATGCCTGAGTTGCCATGAATCCTCAGACAAATTCTGCATTTCTAAGCATTGTATCCCATGTTTGCAAAATGGGTATACCAATAGCAGGTAAATCATAGGGATGTTGAGAAAATAATATAAATACTACATATAAAAATTTTTAGCATGTTTGGCTTAGAGCAAGCATTTTTTTAAAAGTAGCTCTTGTTATAATTAGCACTGTTTGCAGAAAACAACAAATGAGTAGGCATTTAATATCACCAATACTTCAATGAAAGTAAGAATTTAGGTAATAATGAAGGTTTTCATATTTTGTCTCTTAATTCACAACTCAAGAAAATAAAGTCACTATTTCTAATGCCTTCTCACCTTAGTTTCCTTATTAATAATAGAATAGATCCAAAGAAATAGGTTCCAGGTTTAACAAAAAGGTAGTGACAGAAGGAAATCAAAAGTAACGTTTCCCCTATTTTTATCACTCTAAATATCTTAGAATATTGATTTATTGAATGTAATTTCTGACATATGGAAACACATATGCCACCATCTTCTCTGCCATTTTTTAAATCTAATTTGCTTTACCTGAAATTGTAGCTTTAGATTCTTTTGACAGATTGCCCTAATATTATACTTTACGTTCATTTTAATAGATATATTTAAACATCTCCAAATCAGTGTTTCTCAATAAAAATGATTTTATGTTTTCCTGAACACTCTCATTTACTACAAAACAAACTTATATTTTACATTTTTTCACAAGCTATTCATTAAATCTGTCACCTCCATTCACGATAATTTCTGTGATTTTTACTTGGGATACCACTGGCGATGTCACTTGTAATAAAAGTCTCATAAAAAGTATTCTTATGCATTTCAGTAAGTCTTGTAGCTGAGACAAAGCAACTATGGCTTTCCTTACAGAGTTATTTGCTTGTCTATTTTCTTATCCCTGTTGCCTCTGTAACACATGTGGCCTATTTGGATTTTGGAGACATGTTTCAAATACTGAGCAAAAGAGAGGTATTTTATTTTCTACAGTGGGGGAAAAAGTGCTCTCTGTTCTCATATTCCCAATGATTTCCATATTGTTCTTCATCCAATTATCTAGGAAACAGGGACTAACATTCCCAGCATGTTCCCTAGTTTCTATGTGTAAAGTTTTGAAAAGACATGGTAAAAAAAAATCAAGTTCAAGAATACTCTCATTGGCCAATTTCAAAGGTAAAATTTTTAAAAAGTCCTTAGATAAGATTTCATTTTTTGTGTGTATATCTTTAGATCTTTGCATTTGGAATGAATACTATAACCAATATATCCCAGAACTGTTCTGATTTCTAGCATTCTTACCCCTTTCTTCATAACCACTCACTTATTTGCCAGTCTCCACTGATAGAATTGTGGCTGAGACCATAGATTTTCTTCCTAAATACCTTGATATGTGACTTTTGGTGACTATACCACTAAAGAAATATATTATCAAACTCTTTCCTGGTTAGATACTCACCACAATGTAGGACTTTATCTATCTTTGTTTCTTTCATTTATGCTGAACCTCTCATAGAAATGGAAGCAAGCAGATAGGCAGCTTTCTCTCATTTTATTTTCCCCAAAAACTGACAAGAAGAAAGATAGCAAGAGAATTCAAGGGATTTGCATTTTTCTTCTCTACTCTGAAATAGAAAGGAAAATACATATTAGGAAGCCAAAAAGCTTATTACCTGAAGGCACCAAGAATGGGGTCTTGGGTCTGAACAGCTTTGTGTTCCTTATGTTATCTTAGCACTTAAGAAGTTACAACTGGAGCAGACACGGTCTGCTGTGCTTCTAAGGAATACTCTCCCCAAACCCTTCTGTTCTCTAGTTTACTTTCCCTCCATTGGTGAGCTGAAAAGAATGAGTAGGGGCAAACCAGAATAGGTCACTCACCTTTGGGGTGTAACCCTCCCTATTTGGGTTCCAATTCTCAGGCACTGATTTAGTCCCAGACAATCATCTGAGGGTTGTAGGACTTTTCTTTTACTTCTCTGTTTCCTAAAACGCTGAGAGCTCTGACTTTATGACATCTAGCCTGTCAAGTATAACAAAGGCAGGAAATATTTGACATGTGAAGAAAGAGCTGCTATATCACAGGTCTACACTGAAGTGGATGAAACAGTAATAAAATAACAAGTGTCATATAAGATTAAATGGGACATACACACCTCTCCTAACATTATCTCAGCTCACTGCTATCTGTGGGCTCATAAAAGGTGAATCAGAAACACAGAGAAAGACTAAGGTTCAAATAGAATTACACTGCCTCCAGAAAAAAAAATATTAACTAAATTTCAAGCAACAGGATCCATGTTAGCAGAATTGTTAATAATTGCTTCCATTCAGCATTATTTATTTGTTAATAATTGTTAATAATTGTTAATAATTGCTCCCATTCAGCATTATTTATTTTTATCAAGTAAAGCCTACTTACTGTGTCCTCTTATGGCAACCTCTACTAATAATTTATTTGTCACAGAGTCACTTTAACAGAGTCATGTGTGGTGTGTTTGCTTCCCTGTCAGAGACAGTCAGCTCTCATCCATGTCAAGGTATACATTGTCCTCTTCAGTAACATGAAAGTGTATTCATCCATACGTATTCACTGTGTATACTCCATCATATTCTATTATGCCAACACTTTTCTTAAAAATTGTCAGCCAGGTCCAACCATTTTTGCTCTTGTGCTTATTGCCTTCACACTTACAAACAGAGCTGATATGAAGATTGCATTAATGATGGCCAATTCTTTCTTAGGTTGCATAGATGACCAAGTTATTTTTATTCATGAGTAAACCTCAAATTTTAGATTTTTAACAGAGAAAGAATCTTCCATCTTAAAAGGATATTCAAATTACTTCTTATTTCTTCATTAATTTAATTTATTTTTAATTAATTAAGTGGCAAGGTTTTTTGTTCCAACTTTCTTGACACAGGCATTTTTTTAAGACCACCTTCCTATTTATTAGAAATAAGGAATCTCCTCTAAAAGATATGTTTTCTTATATACTTCCAAAATGAGAGTCAGCCTGTGTCTACACAACCAGATACAAAAATACAATATGCATAAAGACAGTTTATATTTTTGCTAGCATATATTCACCATTTAATGTGCACTCTTCAGGATTCTAAATAACTTACAGATTTAACTTATGCTTTGAAGTATACGTTAATATTATCCCAATTCTACAGAAGAAGAAACTGAAGCTCAGAGTGGTTAAAATGGCTCAGAGTGGTTGAAATCTGTTAAATGCACCTAAATTTGAAATTCAACGGTGATATTTACTTGCTTGATAATTTTGAGGAAACTAAACTGTGATAGTTAGCTTCCTTCTCTGTAAACATGGAATAAAAATAACCACCTGGAAATGCTGCTGTGAAAATTAAATGAAATAATGCCTGGAATATGTCTGGCACACAGTAAACATTCAATAAGTGATAAAAATAAAGCTCACAGTAATTAGAGAGGGGCAGAATGGGGGAGAGACTTCAAGTTCGCA
The DNA here is from genome assembly GCA_004027955.1 of Chaetophractus vellerosus. NCBI lineage: Eukaryota > Metazoa > Chordata > Mammalia > Cingulata > Chlamyphoridae > Chaetophractus > Chaetophractus vellerosus. The sequence goes on along the minus strand of PVKH010024941.1, from coordinate 1,660 downwards.
TCTCTGTGCATTTTTCTACCCACGCCAATTACCATCGTCACTTGACCTTCCTTGTTCTATAAGTAATCAGCTATATTAACACTGTATAAATCAGATTTTCCATTTTCAAATACACTCATTTTACTCATACACCTCATGATCAGGTGACAAATATCTTGCTCACTCTGAAACACTTTCCAGAAAATTGTTTTCTATATCAAAAATATAATCAAATATACCTATACTAAAAAACACTGCTTCTCTTTCAAAGATTGGACTATTCTGCTACACCACCTTCCCCTCTTTTCAATGCAGTTATGTACTGATATGGATGTTACTCGTTTTCATTTTTATAGTACTTGGCTTATTATTTTCTGCATCATCTTCTTCTATTATCTTAGGGGACCTGGACTTTCTAAAGCTTTAATTTTCAGCTCTTCTGCCTATTCATCTTTAATCACATTCCCACTCACATTACCTCATTCAAAATCTGTCACCTCTTGACTCTATACTTGAAATCAACAGTTCTAGTATCCCACACACTGACTACAGTTGCTCATCCTTTCACCTTCAATTTTTTAACCTCAATTTATTTTGGCTCCCACTTACACTCAATCACTCAAGGTACTACTGGCTTTATTTCCTTCCTATCCATCAAAGATTCTATGGCCCATCAGCACAGTCACTCTCTTGCAAACACCCTTAATTCTCTGAAACTTCAATCTCACCCCCACAGCTATATCTCACAACAAATTGGGTGTTGAAGAAATCACAACTGGACTGATTGTTATATCTCTGTGTTAATGATCACCCAAAGCATCCAGACCACCTTGCTATGTTTTTCTAGTCATCTGCTCTTTTTTAGTCCTTATCAGCTATCTAATATCTTTGCTGCTTTCTTCAAACTTTTAAGCTCTCCTCTACTCCTTCAATCTCAGTACATTGTTTGGGCTTCATAATTCATGAGGAAAACAAATCCATCAAACTGCCTTCTTCCTGAACTCCCTGTCCTTAATCTCTAGTTCCAGTCTTGTTTGTATCTCAACAATCTTCCCATTTTCCCGTCATTGAAGAGGGAACAGGTTTTCCTCCACTTCTCAATAACCACTTCTGCATAAAAGAGGTTAGTATCTCTTTTATGCTTACCTCCTCAAGAATGCTTCTCCACTGATTATAGATTTTTTTAATGCTCACTCTTCAACTTTTCCCTTTCCATTCCTATTCAAATGTGGTCTTCTCTCTCCCATCACCAGTTCCAAACAAAACAAAACAAAACAAAACAAAAACCTGCTTTGAGTCTTCTTTCTACCAGCACTTCCAGTCAAAGTTCTTGAAATAATTATTTGCTTAAACTTCTTACCTCCTTAACCATTATTCAGGTTTCACTCTTCTTCCCAATCAGTTTCCAAAATCTAATTCCACTGAAATCATTCCTGGTATTAACAACAATTCTCTGAATTTTTAAATTCAAAATACATGTGGGGGGCCGGCTCGATAGCCCAGTGGATAGGGCGCCGGCATACCACATGGGAGGCCCCGGGTTCGATTCCCGGGGACCTCTCCTAGCGGGCAGACCACCTTGAGAATGGCAAGCCGCCATGGGCGGGCCGGAGCCGCCGTGGGCAGGGCAAGAAGCTGCCACGGACATGGCAAGAGCCGCCACGGGCAGGGCAGGTCGCCC
>PVKH010024940.1:0-13523 GCA_004027955.1 Chaetophractus vellerosus | reverse complement strand
CATGGACCACAGTTCAGACTGTAGACCACCCTCTCTCCCACACAGTTCTGCATGATACATGATGATATAAAATGGCCTATATCCTCCATTGCAACATCACCCAATACAATTCCCAAGTCCCAAAAAAGCCCCTGTATTATAACTGCCCTTCCCTCCCCCTGCCTCCAAAGAGTCCAGTGGCCCCTGGCTCCACATAATTTTGTAATTTCTTTCATTGCGTGAATCACAAGTCTGTAACAGGACACCAACAAGTACATTCTAGTCCATAGTTCTTCCCCCAATCCCGAGGAGTCTGGGATGGTGATGTCCCCTCACCACCAAGTGAGAGGGGGCTTATATCCTGTGGATACAATGGAAGAGATTATCCTGCCTGCAGCTGCAGGCTCTCTCCATTCCCCAGGATAGCCATCATTCATCATCATCTCCCCACTAGATGTGTTTGGACAGCTTTGATTAGTTGTTCGATGTTCTGCATCTCTTCCTGGTTTTTGGTTTGTTCTTTAGAATGGTCCATGTCTTCCTGTTTTGTAATTTTTTGTTGCCCTCTGGTCATCATTTTATCTTGATGGGTTTATTCAGTTGATTAGCTTCTCTCTCCACTCTAGAGTTTTATTTAGCTTATAGTTCTGTGTGTGTGTTAAGTTTGCTCTTTGATACTCTCTTCCTCTTGTTGTATTTCCTTGCTTTTTTCTATGTTCCTTTGAAGGAAAAAGATTAGGGCCAGAGGACTCAAAAGGGGTAGGAAAGGAAAAAGGATAATAGTACTATTGATAAAAGTTAGAAGAGGGGCTGTATCAGACTTAGTAAATTGAATATTTAACTCATGTAGGCAGTGTAGAGTAATAAGGGAAAATAAGTGGAGTGCCTATAATGGAATGGGGAATCAAATAGAGAAAAATATATAGAATGATTTATAAGGCCAGAATGATGAGGAGAGAGAAAACTAATAAAGAAAAGGCTGAAAGAAAAAAGTAATACAAAAAAAAAAAAAAAAGAAAAGAAAGAAAAGGGAACACAATAGAAGTTGAGGACAAATGAAAAAAGGTAGAATGTAAGAACCACAACAGAAAGCTGAAGGTAGAAAGATGAAGGAAGGAGAAGAGATAGCGTTGGTAGACACAATCACTATACACAGAAGAAGAATGGAAAATCAAGGAAGAAGAAGACCAGCAAAGAAGAAAAAAGCTGGCAGCACCTAATTTTATTTTTTATTTTTTGTTACATATCCCCCCCTTTCTGCTTGCTCTTGCTGTGTTCATTTTTTTTTGTGTGTGATTCTTCTGTGCCTGCTCTGTCTCCCCCCGTTGTGGCAACGCGCTGAGTCAGCTCACTGTGCAGGCGGCTCTGCTTTGTTCGCGGGCGGCTCTGCTTCCATTCACGGGTGGCTCTGCTCCGTTCGTGGGTGACTTGCCCTGCCCGTGGCGGCTTTGCCCTGCCCGTGGCGGCTTTTTGCCCTGCCCACGGTGGCTTGCCCTTCTCAAGACGGTCTTCCCGCCCGGAGAGGCCCCTGGGAACCGAACCTGGGGCCTCCCATGTGATGAACCGGCGCCCTATCCACTGGGCTACAGCCGGCCCTCCTAATTAAAAAAAATAAATAAATAAAAATAAAAATGAAAATAAAAAAGAGGAGTGGGTAGAGGTAAGAAAAAGCAACAAACAAACAAACAAAGAAGAACCAAACAAACGTACAAGCATGCAGTCAAATAAAGCTAAGGAAGAACAGCGTTCCTTCTTGGGCTCTTGTGGAGCCTCTCAGCCTGCATTCCTTAATCAATTACCCTGCAGCCTTCTCTGCAGGCTTTGAGGCAGAATTTAGCGATTAAACTAAGTCAAAAGTTCTCTCTCTCTCTCTTTTTTTTAAATGAAATAAGGGTCCTAAAAGAACACCTCTGGACCGCCCCCTCCTGTGAGGGGATCCCAAACAGGCTCCTGGAAACTTATCAACTACTTCCCACTGCCTGCCTCCCCCCCGCAGGGGAGCTGAGACTGTTTTATTCAGCCTGGCACTGTAAAATTGCTGTCTCCGCCCCTTCCTGAGCCTAGCCTCTGTGTCCCATGGTTAAGTAAATCGGCTGTGCACCCCAGATTCGCCTCTCCCCTCATCCCGGCACCACTTCCAGCCGGCTAATTCACTCCCGAAAACTGCTAGGGGGTCCTGGCGACCAAACCCACAGAAAGGAAACCCTTCTCCACCTTTTGCCAGAGCCTTCCCACTCTCGGAGTGTACTCTCCCTCACTGGACTGCCGGCAGGACTCGGGGCCGCCCAGCCCCCCTCCCAGAGAATAGGGTTTAGCCTCCTGTATTTCCAGCTGGGGAATAAACAATTCATGATTTTATATTGAGCAGTCTATGTCACCATCCAGGTCCTTCCAGATCGATGCACCCAAGACTCTCGTTCCACAGGCTCCCAGAAAAGACCACCTAGGCAGGCTCCCGTCCCCAATCAGCCATCCTCTGCTGAAGAGATGGTGAGTGCCCACCTAAACCGACACCATCTTGGCTCCCTTCCTCCTATACAGTTCTATGCTACATTTTTTAGCTTTCCTTTTAATAATATATATGATGTTAGACTTTCCCTTTAAACCACTGTCATACCCATTTAATAGTATTGCTAGTTACAAACATTAAGTTGTGCTTTCACCTTTTCTATTCATTTCCAAAGATTAACACACATCTTTTTTTCCCCAATTCTGTACAAGTTAACCTTTAGCTTTCCATTCTCTAACCTCATTCTATTTTTTGGTCACTCATATTCAAGTTATTAACTCCATGAGATTACACAATATATTTAGTTCATAGTAATGTAGTCATACAGTATTTGTCCTTTTGTATCTGGCTTGCTTCACTCAACATAATGTCCTCCAGGTTCATCTGTGTTGTCATATGCTTTACATCTTCATTTCTTCTTACAGCTGCATAATATTCCATTGTGTGTATACACCACAGTTTGTTTATCAAGAATGACTCTTAAAGTTTGTGGCTTGAACAACTGAAAGAATGGAGTTGCTGTTTAATGAGGAGGGACAAGAATGTGGGTACAGTAGATTTCAGGGGTAGGGTGAGGGAGTTTGATTTTACATGTTAAGTTTGAGATACCTAGAAGATATCCAAGTGGAGATGTTGAGTTAGGGTGATTGGATTTATGTGTCTGAGGTTCGGGGGTGGGGGGGGAGATAGGTCTAAGCTGGTAATATACATTTGAGGCTTACCATGGAGCGAGATGGAATCACCTAGGGAAGGGAGTATAGGTGGAGAAAAGAGGTTCACGGACTTGGCAGAGGACCCTCCAAAATTTAGAGGATAAGGAAGGGGGAATAGCCAGCAAAGGAGATTAAGATTATTCTTCTCCCATGTAGAAGGACCAGGCATTCTAGTTTCTCTCATATGGAAGAAAGTTTTCAGTAGGAAGGGGAAAGAAAGTTCCTGAAACGAAAGATTGTTGGGCAAATAATAGTATCAGATCACAGGGGATCTTGAATGCCCTTTTGAGGAATTTGGATTTATTCCTGTCAGCCTTATCAAAGGTTAATGATCAGCAGAGAGACATGACAGGTTTGTGTCTGAGGAAGGTTTACTGGTAGCAGTGTTTTGGTCTGATGAAAGAAAAAAAAGATATCTAACTAAGAGACTACTGCAGAATTTCAGGGGGGAGATGATATAGTCTAATGTACTGGATCAACCCTGTCAGACATAATGCCTTTTTATAAGGAATATTTTCTAATGCCTCCTTATAGTCCTGAAATAAAATCTATAGATCATAAGCTCTACCTATGTATGTAATTCAAAAATCAGTATAATGACCTAACTGTAGAATAAAGGAGATATAAAAGGAAAGTAATTTATAAAAAAATATTGGGTGTTTCAATCTATAAATTCTTGAAGACATAATGAAATATATTGAAAGCATAATAAAATAGATACTTACACCTATACATATAGTTACCATATATGTTATGACTATAAATGCAGACTTATGGTATTTAAGTTGCTATATTTGCAACTTAAATACTGTAAGTAACATTATCATTGATGTTTAATTTCCTGAATTAGTGAATAACTCTTTGTAAAGTTCTGGACAAACTATAGAACACAATTTTTTCCCATCAGTTTTTGTGGTTATTGCATTTCTGAAAGTTCAGTATATATTAAAGCTAGGCAAAAAAATTTATCTGAATAGTAGAGTTAAATTCTGGGTTCAGATAACTAATTATAGGTTTTTTTTTTTGTTTGTTTGTTTTGTTTTTTTTTGCTTACATGAATGTCCATTGGGGCATCAGAGTTGAGAGTGATGTGGGACATTTCTTCCTTTTGTAGGGCTATCCCACACATTTCAGGATGTCTAGCCTCCCTGACCCTGCTCACTGACTGCTTATAGTGCTTGCTACCTATCAATTACTGTAATAAAACCTCATCCACATTTCTTAAATGCTTCTTTCCTGCCCACCCCCATCCCGAACACTAGAGACCCTAGTTTAAGGCATGGTAGTATGTTTATCTCTTTGTTCCTCTTGCTCCTCTTTCTAAAGAACTTTGAGGAGAAATCTATGATGGATTATGGAGTCAGATTGTAACGTTGCATGCAGCATCGAGGAAATGGTACTGTTTGGCCATTTGCATTTACATTTGATGTGCATTTATATAGACTGTGATCTCAGTGATAAAGATGTATTTATTTTAGTGTTAATTCCTCATATTTTTTGGAGCTCTGAAGCATATAAAAATAAATTGATAAAAATGGTACATTTCATCCCCTTTATAAATTAGTATCATTATAAATTAGAATCAGTCCTTTGACTTTGTTTCTCCTTTTTTAGTTTTCAAAAAAGTAAATGACGTTTTAGCTGAAGTTTTTATGACTAGTTAAATTTTGAGTAATGGAAGCTTGGCAGTGACCCTCCCACTTGCTGCTTGAGCATTTTGAGAATTTTGTTGGCCACTTGTGATTAGAACTTTTGGCTGCTTCATTGTTGTTGAGATGCTGGTGACTTATGTTCCCAGGATTTTTAACTGTTTTTCAATATTTAAATAATGAGAGACTTTTTATTAGTATCCTCTAGCCCTTTGTAATTTTATACAAAATTACATAGTGTACATAGATAGGCTTGCTTTGACTTTTACTTAGGCAGATTATCATGCCATTCCCTGCACCCCCCACCCTTTTAGATACACTGTATTGTTTTGATGTTTGCTTTCTTTTTTCCTCAGTTTACCTCCTCCACAATATTTTCTTTCCAATAAGGGAGGGAGAAAACTTTATTCAGATTATTGGGAACTTTGTTATTTGAGCATTTTATTCTTCTGGGACACAATGACACAACAGTGTATTTCTGAAGGCCTTTTAGGGAAAGCTACGGTAAGCATCCATGAAATCACTAATGGAAGTGTTGTGTGGTTTTTCCTCCCATGCAATGTCTTTTTATTTCTTTTGGTATATAGTTGTATGAATTTTAGCATATGTATAGATTCATGTAACTGCCACCACCATAATCAAGATACAAAATACTTCATCACCTAAAAAACCACCCTTGTGCTTTACAGTCATACCCTCCCCACATCCCTGATCTCTGGAAATCACTACCACTGATCCTTTCTCCATCATTATAATTTTTTCTCTTGGAGAATGTCATATATAAATGGTATAATACATGTGTACACTTTTGAGGCTGGCTGCTTTCATTCAGCCTAATAATGCCTTTGAGATTCATCTAAATCCTGTGTATCACAGTTCATTCCTTTTTATTATTGAATGTGATTCATTTGCATGGATGTACCACAATTTGTTTACCCATTCTTCAGTTGAAGGACATTGGGGTTGTTTTCAGTTTTTAAATAAAGCTGCTATAAACAGTTGTATCAGGTTTTTGTATGAACATAAGTTTTCATTTATCTAAGGTAAATACCAAGGATTGGGATTGCTGGGTCATATGATAGGTGTATGTTTAACTTTTTAAGAAATGGCCAAATTGTTTTCTAGAATAGCTATACCATTTTGCATTCCCACCAGCAATGTCTGAATGTTTCAGTTGCCCTACATCCTTCCTAGCAGTTGATATTATCAACATTTTTTTTCTGTAGGTCTTAGATATGTCGCAGTGTCTCATCAAGGTTTTAGTTTATATTTCCCATATTTCCCTGAAGGCTATTGATATTGAGCATCTTTTCATGTGTTTATTTGCCATCTCTCTATATATATTTTGGTGAAGTGTCTGTTCAGTTTTTTGGTCCATTTTTAAATCTAGTTTGTGTTCTTACTGTTGTGTTATAGGAGTTCGTTATATATTCCGGTTATAAGTCCTTTGTTTGATATGTGATTTACAAATATTTTCTTCTAGTCTGTAGCTTGTCTTTTTATTCTCTTAGCAGTAACTTTTGCAGAGCAAAAATTTTTAATGTTGATGAAGTTCAATTTATTGAGTTTTTTCTTTAATGGATTATGATTTTGGTGGCATACCTAAGAAATTTTTGCTTAACCATAGGCCACAAAGATTTTCTATGAAAAATTTTATAGTTTTAGGGTTTACAATTGGGTCTGTGGCCTATTTTGTGTTAATTTAAAAAATAAAGTATGAAGTTTTAGTTCAAAATTCTTTTTTTTAGCATATGGATGTCCATTTGTTCCAACACATTTGTGAAAAAACGATTCTTTTTCCATTGAATTGCTTTTATACCTTTGTCAAAAATGAAATGTCCATATTTGTGTGAGTCTATTTCTAGAGTGCCAGTTCTACCCCATTGATGTATGTGTCTGTCTCTTTGCCAATAATACACTGTCTTGATTACTGTAGCTTTAAAGTAAGTCTTAAAATAGAGTAGCTTAATTCTTCCCACTTTATTCATTTTTTCAAAATTGTTTTTGATATTCTAGTTCTTTTTTTTCCCATATAAATTTTTTAGAATCAGCTTGCCTATATCTACCTAAAATTCTGCGGGGATTTTATTTGGAATTGCATTGACTTTGTGGTTTAATTTGGAGAGAATTGACATCTTTATTTATGTTGAATCTTCCAGCCCTTGAACATGGCATGTCTATCCATTTATTTAAGTCTCCTTTGATTTCTGTCATCAGCATTTTGTAGTTTTCAGTGTACAGATCCTATTTTTGTTTTGTTAGATTTATACCAATTATTCCTTATTTATTTTTGGCTATTATAAATGTGTTACTAAAAACATTTTGGTTTCTACTTATTCATTGCTGGTTTATAAAAATATGATTGATATTTGTGTTTTGACTTTATAACCTGCAGGCTTGCCAAACTTACCTATTAGTTCTGGGAGTTTTGTTTGTTTTAGAGATTTTTTGAGATTTTCTATGTACATAATCATGTCCTATGTACATAGGAACAGTTTTTTTTTCTTTCCAATCTGTATGCCTTTTATTTCTCATTCTTGTCTTACTGCATTGACTAGGACTTCCTACTTGATATTTGATGGGAGTGGTAAGAATGGATGTCCTTGCCTCGTTTCCAATATTAGGGGAAAAATATTCCAGTCTTTCATCATTAAGCATGATGTTAGCTGCAGGTTTTTTTGTAGATGTCTTTTTATAGGTTGAGGAAGTTCATTTCTATTTCTACTTTGCTGAGAGTTTATCATGAATGAATATTAAATTTTGTCAAATGCTTTTTCTACACCAGTTTACATGATCAAGCCTCTGAATTTCTGTTGTCCCCTCCACCCAATCTTTTTCTTATTAGTAATCCAGTTAACTAATTTCTGTTGTGTTCAAGCTCATTGCCTCTTTCTTCTGCCGTTTTGTTTTGTTTTTCTTTTTTAAAATTTATTTCTTCTGTCATTTCTTTTGAACTCATACAGTCAGGTTTTAATTTCAGTTTCCAATTCTAAAATGTTCAATGCTAAAGCTTCTATTTGGTTCTTTATATCTTCTCTTTCTTTGCTGACACCTTGCATTTTCCCACTGATTTAAAGAGTGTTTTGATTGCTTGCTGGGGCATTTTTATAATAGCTGTCTTTGATAATTCTAACATCTGTGTCACCTCAGCATTGGCATCTTTTGCTTGCCTTTTCTCATGTAAGTTGAAATTTTGCTCATTCTTTTTTGCTGAATAATTTAGATTGTATTCTAGACATTTGGAATATTATTTATGATACTCTGTATCTTGTTTAAATCCTAGGGAAATTATTGTTATTTTTGTTTTAGCCCGCAGTTGACCTGATTATGTCCAGGCCACAAGTTACAAACTGCCTTCAATAGGCTGTGGTTTCAGTGTCAGTTCAGTTTTCAAAGTCTTTTCAAGTGTATTCTAATCTGTCTGCTGTCTGTGTCTGGAACATGAGCAGTGGTCTGTGTTGGTTCAGTTCCCAAAATCTTTGGTATACTAAATTAGGTTAGATCCATACCTGCACAGCTTGGGAGTGAGCCTAGGAGTTGAAAACAACTTTATAGGGTTGCTTACCCTGACCTCCTCCATCATCACAATCTCCTTGATACCTTTCTGTTCCCAGGGACTTGATTTTTTTGGTACTCTGACTAGAAAGTTGAGGTTTATCCTACTCTGTTGTAGACTTTCCTAATAGCCCCCTCATCTTGAGTGAGGCAGCAGGAGGACAGAGAGAGAGGAAAAAACACAAACCACTGGAGTTTGGCCCTACCATCTTGGAACTTTACAGCTCCACTGAATGGAGAGAATATTTTTCCTCAGAGGTTTGGCTCCAAAGAGCTCCCATTAGTGACCAGTGCCAGCCACTGTTGCTTGAGGATTGTTTATGGGCTGTGGCATGAGGAAATGTAGAAAAGAAAGAGAAAAAAGATGGGAAGGTGATTTCCATACTCCCTCTGAGCATTAGGTAGTCCCTTTCTTGTTCCTAGAACCAGAACTAGAAGGCTGCTCTTGGAGCTTCATTGCCTAATTTCAGGCTTCTGGTTCACTGACTTCAGGCTGGGAGATACCAGAAGAAGAAGGAAAACTGGTAAACATCCTGCAAGTTTGGTGGTACTTCAAATTCTGATCATCTTTCCCAATCTACTTCCTTACTATTTACTAGTCAGAGTCCTCAAATAGCTGCTCCTTGCCTTCTGTCCAGATTTTATAGCTATATTATATAGGACAGATTGATTTGAATGTGCTTACTCTGTTTTACCTGGAAATGAACTCAATTAATGGAATATTACAGGTATGGAGTCAAACCATTCTCTCTTGTATAGAGTAAGTAATCACAGAATGGATTAGCTCTTGATGTTGCCATAGGTAGAACTGAAAACAGTCCATGATAGGACAATTAATAAGTAAAAGCATTTGTACCCTGCTTTTGAATGGAATTACAGGGATACCATAGATAATTCTCTGTGCCATCAGAAACAGCTCCATTTCTGCACTTTTTAAAAAAATTTATTTAAGGAAGTAGAAAAAGGCTAACTTTCTTAAAGCTGAGAAAGGAGACTACTTTCTATAGATCAGTCTACAAATGTCCCTGGGAATATGTGCAAAAAAATATTTATTGCTCACTATATTCAAGGTAATTAAATTACTACAAGCTTTATTACAGCTTTTTGTAATAAAGCAAATCATGGTTTTTAAAAATTAGAATAGTACTATCTATCTGCAGACTGAGTTTTAGAAGCCAACTCCTTACTCTTATTCTAAAAAAATAGGTTTAATGGGAGAAAGTGGGATAAACTAGTGAAGGAGACTACCATTCCAGTTTATGCTGTGATTCCTTATTTTGTCCTTTTTTCAGACTGTTCCATATGTGTGGATTAGACCCTTTGCTGTTTTTGGATTTCTTGACCCTTTTGTAAGCTAAGGCTTTAAGAGTTTAATATTACAAATACCGTAGGTTCATTGGCATATGCAGAACAAATGTGAATCAAATGCAAAAATGATTTCTTTAAGAATTTTATTTATTGATGTGGTGGCAAAGTACTACACTGTTTACAGTAGAGAGCTAAGTGGGAATTTGGGTATGCTGAGAAGTTGACAGCTTGTGGGTCCTGAACAAAATACTATCTTTTGTGGGATAAACGAATAAAAGATGTGCTCCTGAAATGATTCTTTATAAATCATTGAAAAGCTTGTTCTGCTTCCTGCTCAGGAGCCAGCACTGTGGTCACTGCAGAGTGAAATTTTGGATGGGGGAAAAAAAACAACCCATAGATGTCTGCATTTGAGTAACACGATAAAAAACCCACATGTAGGCTTGGGGAAATAAAATGTAGCAGTGAACACAATTCTCTCACTTTCTTTCTCATGGTGAAATAGTTAGGAATTGGGATTAGAAATTGTAGGAATTCAGTGAGAAGTAAGTTATGGGTAGATGGAAAGGATTTTTCCTGTTGTTATACAGTGGATAAGAGATTAGCAGCCACTTGTTTGAAGGGAAGGGATCCTGTGGAAAGACATTTACTTCTTGTATGACTTTATCTTCTTTATAGGTTGTTTTCTGGAATTTAAGCTTAACAAAGGACTGCACTATTTTCATATTTGCATACATTCTACTTTTTCATTAGTTTATTGTACATTTCTACCTACTTCCAAAAAGAATTCGAGGAACCTTCTGGGAAAAGATATAGACATACAAATACTAGTATTAAATGAATAGTAATAGAGTAATGAAAATGATGGTGGATAGTGGTATGACTAAAAGAACAAGGAAATAATTTTACCAGGAAACTATTTTACAGAATGTTACTACATTTCTGCTCATAATTTTACCTGAATTTTCAATCAGCCAGTGTTAAAGAAGACAAGGGTTGCATGATTTTCTTCATTACCTGATAAAAAGAAGTACGACTTTTTTCCTGGCAGTTTCTGAAAGAATGCAAAGGTTTTTTTTTTCTTTGTAAACTAAAGATAGCTTGATTTTGGGGGGTGGTGGGTGCAGAGTAATCATGGTTAAAAATAATAAAACTATATTTGCAAAAAAACATTAAAATTACTAACTTTCAATTAAAAACATATACAGTTATTAGAAAGTGCTTTAAAACTTTGTAGTAGGTGCCAGCATTGTATTTATCAATCTGTCTCTTTCTTGCCAATCAGAATTATAACCATCAAATACCTAGGCACATAAGAAAGGCAAATGGAAGCTCTTTGTCTATTCCAGTACTGCAGGATTGGCAGTGAAGATAGAGGAATTAGGTGATGTGGGAAAGGGAATGGAAGGAAAGGAAGACTGCAGCTGGAATTGAGCCTTTGTTCCTCCCTGGATCTGTTATAATTATTTGAAAAAAACGAAGTCCAGTCATGCAATGAAAAAAAATTAAAATTTGTTTTAGCAGAGACTTTTGGTGCACTTACCATTAAGAAATTTAGTTTTGGTCCTCTTAAATTTTTGAGCTTTAAATTATTATTTTTACATTTTAAAAATTAATTTCATACCATTTTTAATAAATATAATAGTTATCTTTGATTGCTTCCTTTTCCTGCTTCTTTCTCCTATTCCATTTAATTAACAATAGATTGATCCTTTAAAGATCAAGGACATATCTGTATTTGTTTCTTGAAAATGTATTTGTATGACCTTCAGGATAGTTTTATGGAAAAGTTAGAACTAAAGAGCTGGGCTGGATAGTTAACCTGTCCTTTGGACTGATTTTCTAGTATCTGTTGCCTTATTTTAATTATATCATTCTTTTTTCAAGTTACAAAGTAATATTTGCTTCATGCAGAACACCTGAGAAGTAAAAAAAATAAAGAAAAACTGCATTTAATCAATACTTAGAGGAAATGATTGATAATATTTTGGTGAGTTTTCTTGTGATTGTATGTTCAACTTTAAAATCTAGTAGTATATTTTGGGTAAATATTCTTCAGGAATAATAATAGTTAATATCTATCAACTGCTTTATTTTTATCTCTTACAAAATTTTTATGGTAGGCTCCCCAAGGCTAGTACAATGACTTTTTTCCATGAAATCGTGAGAGACTAGGGCTTTTCCTCATTGCTGTATTACATGTCAGTGCTACCTCAAGGTGCAAGATTACAATCCAAGTTCCAGTAGTCCTACCCATATTCCAGCCAGCAAGATAGTTGTTTATAAAACAAAAATATGGAAAGACCTAATGTTGAACAGTAGGAGTAAATTGGTTAAGTAGTTAATAAAATAGATATTGATGATATATTGTTAATTAAAAAACCAAAACTAAACAGCAAGTTATAAAATAATGTTTATATATGTGTATATATGCACAAATATATACAGATATGTGACTGAATATGTATAAATAAATCATCAAAAATGTCTGAAAAGGCATACACTAAAATGATAGTAATTGCATGACAGTTTTGTGGATTTTCTTTTTTAAGCAATTTTGACAAAAATCCTTGAATGATTTTTGACTTTCAGAAAATCAAAGTCACATTAGTGAACTGGAGTGCCTTTTTAATCACACTGTTAACAGCTCTGTTTGTTTTTATTAAAAACTATTTTTTAAAATATAACAAAAAGAAAAATTAGTATCTCATTGTTTTGACTTGTAATATTTTTTTTGCCATTTTATTTCTTCTTTTGTGAATTGTCTTTTTTTGTCCCTTATATAGATGTGTAGATCTTTTAGTTTTATGTAATCATATCTGTTGACCTTTTCTTTTGTTTTCTGTTTTTTCTGAAAGTCTTTTTTCTCCATTCCAAGATTAAATAATTATTCTCTTTATTTTCTTATGGTATGACTGTTTTTATATGAGGTAGAAATTTGACTTTATATATTTACACCAAATGTTATCCACTGAGCTGTTTATGAAATAATCTTTTCCCCACTGATTTGGAATACTACCTTTATACTTAGGTAGTTTGGGGACTTTAAAGTCTATTCATTTTTTTCCTCCTGTTTCTTTCACACTGTTTTAAATATTGTCACTTATAGCTTAACATGGTATTCTAATTTTCCTCTCATTATTCTTCAGTTCAAAATGTTTTTGGGCATTTTCATCTATTTATTCCTTCATTTCCAACATTCCCTTAGAAAATGTTATGTTTCAAAAAAAACTTTCTTAGAACTTTGAAAGGAATTATATTATATTTCTAATTTAATTTGTGGTTGAATTTATGTATTTATAATAGAAGCTTCTAATTTGGGATGTTTTTATACTTGTCATCTTTATATCTATTAAATTTTATAGACCAAGATATGCTCAGATTGTATATGTTTAAACTAGAGGCCTTTACAAAATATCTCATTTTAGGAAAATGTTTAGTTCAGTATTACTAAGTGTGAAAAGCATTTTTTATGTAAAAATGAAATTTGTAATTTTGGTCACCATGTTCTCAACAATTTTTATGAATCTATTTTTTATAATTTTTATTTTTGGTAAATTATAAACAACCTAAAATTTGCCCTTTTAACCACATTCAAATATATAATTCAATGGTGTTAATTACATTAGCAATGTTGTGCTACCATCACCACCATCTATTATCAAAACTTTTCCATCACCTCAAACAGAAATTCTGTACCAATTAATCATTAATTTCCCATTCCATACCACCACCTTGCCCCTGGTAACCTATTTTCTAGGTTCTGACTCTATGAATTCTCATATTCTAATTATTATTATTATTTTTTTA
>PVKH010024939.1:0-13518 GCA_004027955.1 Chaetophractus vellerosus | reverse complement strand
ATCTGCCCCTTTTCCCTCAGGCAAGTTAGATCCCTTGAAGTCAGTGGGAGTGGTGCAGATTGCAGCCTGTCTCTGTTGCCTCACTGATGTAATTTCTCTCTTTACCTAGGTGGCTGGGAATGACGGCCAGCCTGAGACAATCCCCCTCCCCTCTCCCTGTCGAGTTGGGGTCCCTTTTAGGGGGTCTCAGCTGGCTAAACTTGCCGAAAAAAAAAATCTCCACTCTCCCATACCTCTCTTTGTCCCATTTGGCGCAGGAGGCTGGGTCTCCACCTAGACTGTCCACCCTGACAGCCGGGCATTTGTGTCCCTTCCAGCCTCTGAGGTAAGCAACTCTTGATTTCCTGGCTTCCCTATTTGTCCAGTATCCTCCTAGATGATTCAGAGCACCTTCCTGTGGAAGTAGACATCTGCTCTACTCTTAGTTAGATACAATTCCCCAGGAATTTTACCCTGGCTTATCTCAAGGATGGGGGAGAGGAGCCCTTCCTGGAAGCCGGGAGGTTTAATAACTCACAGTACTTGTTTTGGCTTCTTCGTGTCTCCTACCCTCACTCTTCTAGGAGTTGGTACACAGTGTCCTCGTTTGCTGTGCCCAAAGCAGGTCCCCACAGCATTCTCTGGCTTTTTCTTTGTTGTTTTAGTGAGAGCTAAGATTTATATGTCTAACTGTCGACCATGTCCCCATAATCCCCTCATATACTTTAAATTTCTATGTATTTTTAACTCTACACGATGTTACTATTGTTGTGTTAAGCAGTTATTATCTATATAGGTTTACCAAAACATTTAGCTTTCAGGTTTTTCTTTATTCTTTCCTGGATGTCTGATCTATCTGATTTCATTTGTATTTTGCTTAAAGATCCCCCTTTTATATTTTCCTTTTTTTATCAGGTATGCTAGTGCTACATTTTATCAGCTTTTGTTTTTATAAAAGCAAGTCTTTATTTCATCATTATTTCTTTGGATATATTGTTAAAATTCTAGGTTGGGAGTTTTTTCTCTCCATCTGTGTGAATATCATATTGATATTCCTGCTTCTATTATTTCTTCTGATGAATAAAGTGTCAGTATTATCATTGATTATTTGATGATAATATCTTGTATATATCTCATAGCAACTTCCTATTTCTTTTCTATATCTTAATTTCTTTTATATATTCCTTTGTGAATATATATTAGTGTAATTAGTTTATCTGCAACTAGTACATTTAGCCTCTGTCAAAAGAATATTTTATATCTTTTGAGCAGTAATAATAAAGCATACATAAATGGTGTATGGTTTAGCTAAGCCAAGTGGATGATTTAACTTAAATCCCCAATTTACTTCCTTATGCTGCAACTACAATTCAATTACCTCCACAAACTCAGTTTAAATTTCTTATATGATTAAACTTACCTTTAACCTAACTGGAACATACAAACATGCACATACACACTCAGACTTTTATAATTCACTGACTTTGTGAAATTCAGATTTAGAATTATATTGACATAATTAAAATCATTTTTACATTTTTCATGCTTTAAAATAATCTTCCTGTCAAGATATAGAATGATGGAAAGACTTGTGCTCTTGTAATCGCAAAGGAAGAAAACAGATGAAATAAAATTGAACTTTCTTTGAAGCTATGGAAGAATAATGGTTGCAAGGAATCCAGAGGAGCTGAGTTTCAGAGACTGATATACCTCCATGAATGAGCATAGAGCCATACCTGCTTCTGTATCTAAAAGCAAACTCTTTTTGTAGGCACAGACGGATGAAAGAGCAGGCAGAGGTTTTAATGACAAACTGAAATTGCAAGACAGGTTGGCATCTGGAGGAACTTTAAAAGCAAAAATAAAGTGGCTTGAGGGAGAGGATGTGGTTCAAGCATTTGTGCACCTGCTTCCCACATGGAAGGTCTCGGGTTGGGTTCCTGGTGCTTCCTAGTAAAAAAACAAAAACAAACAAACAAACAAACAAACAACTCAGAAGAGCCGATGTGGCTTAGTGGTTGAGCGCCAGCTTCCCACATAAGAGGTCCCAGGTTCAATCCTCAGCCCCCAGTACCTCAATATATATAATATTTTCCATATATATATATATACATATATATATGAAAATAAAGTGTTTGGAAATCAGAGATTTTATATACTTATGATAATTTTCAAAGAGATTTAATTCTTAGATCTTATAACATAACTCTATGAAATAGCAGTCCAATAAAATCCCAGGTCAATACTTGCAAGATTAAACAAGTTGGCATACTCAGCAACCATGATGTAATCGAGTAGATTTTGGATAAGCAAGGGGTGAGAATAATCTCATTACAACAGCACATATATTAGTGGAATCTGAATCGTCAGCTCCTCAACCTAGCTGCCAGATAATGGCAAGGAGTTGTAAGTTTAGGGACACAAATAAAAAACATCAAATTTCAGTCTCATCTATATTTTTGTCCAGAAATAAAAAATGAGGGAAAAAAGTGAAAAGGATGAAGAAATAGTAATGTGACACATAATTATGGGAAAAAAATATTCAGTAGGACCAGACCCACAGATAATTCAGATGTTTACATTAACATTTAAACAAGGGAATATTAAATATAAAAAGACATATTATGAACTCAGGGAGGAAAGAAAGTTGGCTGTTTTCACAAGTGGGGGAAATATGGTACATTTTGATGTTTATTCTCTCAGCAGTAAATGTTTTTTTTCTTCCTACCCCAATTTCAATTATGATGACAGAAAGAGACAGGACAATGGCCACTTCTGTAATGAGTAGGATATAGAATATTTTTTTAAAAGGTACTCTTCAAATAGGAAGAGTGAAGCCTACTTCTTTCAATATTTTTGGAGTACTGCAAGGAAGACTGACATGAAAATATGGCAAGCAGGTCTCATGGAACTCTGGACCTAAATCTTTGGCTTTGGGAAGTTTGCATGCAAGCACAGAGGAAAGACAATGGGGCTAGTCCACTGCTTCACTAGCAAATTCACTACCATATAGCAACATTTAAACATGGAGTAGGCACAAAAAAATTATACGTTATTGAGAAAACTAAGGCAGCACTTCTAATTCCCCATACATTCGTCTTCGCATCCGGTGGTCAAGAATTCACAAATGTCATGGGAAAAGAACATTGATTTACTAAGGTTGTAGAGACCATTATATGAAAAATCTTTGAAATCAGAGAAAAATCTCTATGCCCCCAGACTTCAGTAGTGAGTATCACCAGTGCCCCTAAAGGTTAAGCAAGACTAGTCAAGCTTGGCAGGAATGAATCAAAGGTTGGTATCCATAAGGATAAAACTCTAAAATGGCACTAAATTTTATGGTTCTTTTGATGTTTAGCAAGTTAAAAAAATGGAAAAACATTTTAATTAAACCAATTTGTAGCGCTGTCATTGTAGAAAAGTTCCTTATCATCTCATAAGTTAGGTTCTTCTCTTAAAAATTATTTCAAGGTCTCTTACCATGCCTGGTTTTAACATGTAGATCAGGACAACAGTAAATATGAAGATGTACATAACACATTTATAAACATTTTAAAATTATAAGTCAAGCTAACCAAATGCTAAATAAAATATGTTACACATTTCTTCATTGAAAGTATTACCTTTGGAACAATCTGGAAAGGGAGGAAGGAATTTGGAATTCTGAGACACTTTGTAGTTCTGGAACTGAGAGATGCAGCTCCAAGAAGCCAGGATGCAGTTCCAACTCCTTACTCCACATCCAGTTCCATCCTGAACCAAAAGCAACCCCATGTGTACATGTGGTAGAAGACCCAGCCTACAAATCCCTGTAAACACTGTCCCTTGGGCACCCTTCAGGTGTTGATGTGCATGTACCAGTGACTTGGTCTGATTTATGGTTAAAAAAAGTTCCGTGCTGTACAGGCAAGCAATTTCAAGTTCTTCATCTTCCAGAACATAATCTAAAATGGGGGGGAGGGGTGGAATGGCTTTCAGTGCTCTCTTTACATCATTGGGAGGTATGCAGCCAGAGAAGAGACAAAGCAGGACTTTCAATAGGGCAGGACCAAGGACAAAGACCACTTTTGTCATGATCTAAATCTCTCCAGCAGTTCTGTGACTCAATGGTAATGTTAGTGAATAGTGGAGGACAGGAACATGGGAATATTAAGAATAATCAGTAAAGACCCAGCTAGGAATGCATATTAGCCATTATGTATCAGCCAAAGGGGTGCTGATGCAAAATACCAGAAATCTGTTGGGTATTATAATGGGTATTTACTTGGGGTAGAAGCACACAGTTACCAGGCCATAAAGCATAAGTTACTTCCCTCACCAAAGACTATTGCCATGTGTTGGAGCAAGATGGCTGCTGATGTCTGCCAGGGTTCAGGCTTCCTGGGTTCCTCTCTTCCCAGGGCTCATTTCTCTCTGGGCTTTGCTCCTCTGTTTTCTGCACGAGGACAGCTGTAGACTATCAGACAACTGGCTCTGTCTCTCTCCCCAGGGCTCCATTCTCTCTGGGCTCAGCTGCTCTGCTCCTTTGTGTGATTACTTCCAGGGCTCCAGTTCAAAAACTCCAGCATCAAAACTCCAACTAACTCCTCTGCTCTGCCATGTAGTTTTTCTCTGACTCCCCGCTCACCAAGGGGTGGGGACTCAACATCCTACTGACATGGCCCAATCAAAGCCCTAATCATAATTTAATCATGCCCAAGTACATACCAGTTTACAAACATAATCCAATATCTATTTCTGGCATTCATAAACCATATCAAACTTCTACACTCCACCCTCTGAATTCCAAGAAGACATTACAATATTAAAAAAAAAAACAAACCCAAAACCTTAAATCAGTAGCAATGCTAAGTATAGAATCACATCATAATCAGTTTAAAGAAATACAGGTTGTCTTGGATCAAGGTCTGGTCTGCTATAGACCTTGAAACTTACAAAACAATTTATCTGCTTCCAATACACAAATGGACAGACAAGGGATAAGCATTTTCATTACAATAAAGAGAAATTAGGTAGGAAACATGAGTTATGGGTCCAGAACAGTTCAGTAAACCTGAAGGGCATCCTCCAATCAATTTCAAAGTCTGAGAGTCACTCTTAGGACAATGGTTTCTTCTCGCTTGGGCCAAATGTCGACCCACACTTTCCATGGGCTTGCCAAACATCCATTTTCTTGGTTCTACACTCATCAAGCATCTGGGTGTCAATCAATCTCCATACCTCACCCTCCAAGAATGCTGGGGTGATTGCCACACTTGACCCAATCTTTGGGTTAGAGTCTTAGCCCCTCCCCACCACCCCAGTACACTGAAGTGAAGACAACATCCTCCCAAACCCTTGACATATAGGCTCAACCCTCTCAGAGCAATGAGTTGACCTCTTGGTCGTCCCTAATCGAAGGGGGACAGGTCCACCCCTCTCAGACATATGGGGTGCTGAACTTGAGGAATGTGCTCCACCCTCTCTGTACCCTGTGGTGGCAAAACTCTCCCCAAAAATTGGGTGGGAACATATACCCTCTTCAGCTGCTTGGACAAACTCATCCTCTCTCTATATATGGGTGGGGTTCCTCTCTTGGCCCAAGGTGATATCTTAATTCCAGATCTCAGCTTCCATGGTTTTCCTCTTAAAACTGTTTCTCCTTCAATCTCTCCTTTCCATGACCCTTTTAGTCCATGCTGATAGTGATTTTGTTTATACAGCTCTCTCAAAAAGCTTGTTGGTTTGGAATGCAAGAAGCAGGGGTCCAAGACATCAAACAGTAACTGCATCTTCAATCCTGATTTACAAGTTCCAAGTTTAGTTAAATCCTCAAATGGGGCACTATCATCTGGGAGCTTAATTTCCAGAGGCTTGGAATTTCTGGAATCAGTTTCTGGTTTCTTTGTGCCCAACAATTATGTCCTTAACTTATCTCACTCATCTAGCATTTTGCTTTAAGCTGCAAGGAGAAGTCAAGCCTCATTCTCTGAGTTTACTTTGGAAAGTTCTTCAACTAAATGCTCAGGCTCACTGTTTTCAAATTTTACCTTCCATAGAACACCAGGAGTTAATCTTGCTAAGTTCTCTGCAAATTTGAAACATGGATCACCTTTTCTCCGGTTTCCAATAGTAGTTTCATCCTTTACTTCTAAGGCATCATAAAAAGTCTCTTAAGAGTCAATATTACTATCAACTGTCTCTTCGAAACACTGTAGATATTTTCTAACAAGCATCTCACAATTCTTGCAAAAAATTCCCCTTACCCATTTATAAAACCATTCCAGCATTTTGGTAATTGCATAAGCACTTTACCACTCTCTGATACCAAATTCTGTATTAGTCAGCCAAAGGGGTTCTGATGCAAAATACCAGAAATCTGTTGGGGTTTACAAAGGGTATTTATTTGGGATAGACGCTTACAGTTACTAGGCCATAAAGCATAAGTTATTTCTCTAACCAAAGTCTATTGACACATGTTGGAGCAAGATGGTTGCCGATGTCTGCCAGAGTTCAAGTTTCCTGTGTTCCTCTCTTCCCAGGGCTCATTTCTGTCTGTGCTCAGCTGCTCTGCTCCTCTGTGTGCTTATTTCCCAGGCTCCATCTCAAAAACTCCAGCATCAAAACTCCAAAATCAAAACTCCAACTGGGGCCGGCTGGAGCCCCGTTGGTGGGGTGCCAGTTTGCCACATGGGAGGCCCCGGGTTTGGTCCCCGGGGCCTCCTCGAACGGGCAGACTGCCTCTAGAAGGCAAGTCAACGCGGGCGGGGCATGCCCCATGGGCGGGGCACGCCGCCGCACGCAAAGGCCAGCCCCCACAGGCAAAAAGGCAAGCCCCCGCGAGCAAGGGCGAGCCCCCGCGAGCAGGTGGGCCGCCGTGCCGGTGAGCTGACTTGGTGGGTCACCCCAGCGGAGGGAGATGATCAGACACGGAGGAACGCAAAGAAAAATGAACACAGAAAGAGCAAGCAGAAGGGGGGGGGATGTATAATAAATAGAAAAATAAATCTTAAAATGGGGCTTGTAATTAAAAAAAAAAACAAACAACTCCAACTAACTCCTCTGCTCTGCCATGTAGTTTTATCTGTGAGGCAGGGACTCAACTGATGTGACCCAATCAAAGCCCTAATCATAATTTAATAATTTAATCATGCCCAGGTACAGACCAGGTTGCAAACATAATCCAGTATCTATTTTTGGAATTCATAAACCATATCAAGCTGCTAGTTTTTAAATTATTCTCATTAGGTTATTGACCTTGTAAAGTTATAAAATTTGGGAATTTAAGGTTAACCAAATAGTGCACTGCTGCTAATAAGACATCTTATTTATGATTTATTATTTCCCATTGACCAAATCAATGAGTCAAGTTTCAGGTAATTCACCAACATATGGATTATTTCCTACCTCCACCTCCCACAAAAAAAATGTAACCTAAAAGAAAATATTAGAAATTGAAATTTATATAATCAGTCTTGAAAAGGTCTGGTCCTGATTCACTGTGTCTAGGATTTTAGTCTCCATTCAGAATGTCTAATAATGAAAAACATTGTTTTGAATTAAAAACAGTGCTTTCCCAGGGTTTTAGTGTTTTTTAGTCTACTGTCTAAGATTCCTAATGAAGACAGACCAACTCCATAAGTAAAGGATATACTCCATTTATGCCAATTGCATTATTTGACTGTGTAACCAAAACAGCTATAGTGTAACAAACTGTGAATAAAAAATAATCAAAATGTTTTAATAATCAACCATTTGTTAAACATTATTGATTAGTTCCATCATGAAGTTTACTTTAATATGTATTGTATTAGAAACATCATTAATAATATAATTAATTGTAATATATCTTTCAATAAAAAGCCCATCAGCCACCAGTATGTTAGAAGTAATGACTGTGATGCCTTTTACTTTACCGTTAAAACTAATTGAGATATAAAGAGATTTAATCATTTCCTCTAGTCAACAAAGCAAACCAATTATGTAGATTTATTCTGAAGTGGGATATTTTGCTATTATTAGTTATTTTACCACATGCAAAAAAATCAGCAATTTTGAATTCATTAACTACACAGAGCATCCCTATTATTTGCATTTCTATGTTTAATCAAAATTTGAATGATTAACCCAGAAGAAATTAATGAAAGCTATTTTAATAAATTGTGTATATAAAATTTATATACTACCAACCCTATTCACCACTACCATCACACAATTTTAATGTGCCCTGCTTATACTTGCTCTATATCTTCACATTTGCACTTAATTTCAGATTATTGCATTAATTAAATAAAATCAAGCGGAGCTTCACTCCATCCTCTCTGCCACATATGCTTAGCACTTAAAAATATTATTCATATATATTTTGTTCCTCTTGGTGAAGGTGGTTCAATCTCAGTTTCAGAAATATCATTGCCTTCTTTTATTTGTCACTTGCACATTTCATATTAAAAATATATATAGTGGTAACATGTATACAATATAAAATCTCCCATTTTACCCACTTTTACATATACAATTCAGTGGTATTAATTATTAATACATTCACAATGTTGTGCTGCCATTACCACCATTCATTATCAAAGCTTTCCATATTTACAAGGAATAACCTTGTACTCATTATCCTTTAATTCCCCCATTCTATCACCCCCAGGTCCCTGGTAGACTGTAATCTACTTTCTATCTCTATGAAATTGCATATTTCAGTTATTTCATATAAACAAAAATCATACAACATTTGTTCCTTTGTGTCTAGATCATTTCACTCAAAATGATATTTTCAAGGTTCGTCCATGCTGTAGCATGTATTGGAAACTCCATTTCTTTTCATGGTTGAATAATATTCCACTGCATGTATATACCACATTTTATTTACCCATTCTACTGTTGAACACTTGAGTTGCTTCCACCTTTAGGCTATTATGAATAATGCTGCTATAAAATCAGTGTACAAATATCTATTTGAGTTCCTGCTTTCAATACTTTTTGGGATATACTAGACGTGAGTTTTCCAGGTCATTTGGTAGTTCTGTGTTTAACTTTTTGAGGAACTGCTAAGCTTTTCCACAGTGGTTTCATTGTTTTACATTCCTACCAACAATATAGAAAGGTTCCTATTTGTCTATATCCTTGCCAACACTTCTTATTTCCCATTTTTTGTATCATTCATTCTTTTTTTTAAAATAAAGGGCCATTATACTGAGGATGACGAGGTATCTCATTTTAGTTTGGATTTTTATTTCCCTGAGGGCTAAGGATGTTGAAGCATCTTTTCATGTTCTTATTGGTCATTTGTATCTCTTGTTTGGAGAAATGTCAATTCAAGTCCTTTACTCATTTTTCTTTTGGGTTGTTTTTTGTGTTATTGAGTTATAATAGTTCTTTATATATTCTGGATATTAAGCCTTTATGATATATAGGTTTCCAAATATTTTCTTTCATTCTGTCCATTGTCTTTATACATTCTTGATAATGTTCTTTGTTACACATTTTTTTTTTCATTTTGATGAAGTTGCATTTATCTATTTTCCTGCTGTTGTTTGTGCTTTTGGTATAAAGTCTTAGAATCTATTGCCTACACTTTAGATTTTGTAAGATAAAGGAAGAAAAACAAGATCAAGCTCATGTGACCCAGTGATGGTTCATTATATTCAATCAGTACGATCAGGCAGATCCTGGAGATTAATGAGCCCTCAGAGAAAATTCCTATTGGAAATAGAAAGTAATGACTCTAGTAAATTGACTATTCTTTGTTTTCCAAAAGAGCTATGCTTTATTCTAATGTCTCTGTTTGGTTAATAAAGTCACATGTTTCTTGCCTTGCCCTATTTATAATGCTGGTGATAAAAAGAACATTTAAAGCAATAAATGCATGTTTTACTGCTATTGTAGAGTCCAAAGCCAAAAAGATGGTTGCAAATAAAAGGTAATCATCAAAAAAGTCTCCATTCACAGTGCCTTATTGGCTGCTGGGAAAGGTAATTAAAGTCAAATGAGTTTAAAAAGTGAGTCCTTCATAAAGGAAGATTTGCAGTATAGTTAGGGCATTTCATATTTCCAGTGACACATTGCAATGTAAAATGACTGGGATTTTTAAAGAAATAATATGAAATTTCCATAATTAAATATATATTTTTAATAGACATTACTTTAGAACCATTTATTTTCCAAAAAAAAAAAAAGTTAAGATAATAATGTACTCAGATTCTACTACCATTAACATCTTACACAAATATGGTTTATTTCTTCCAATTAATGAACCAATATTGACACATTATTATTAGCAAAAGTCCATACTTAATTCAGATTTTATTTTTTACCTACTGTCCATTTGCTGTTCCAGGATCCTATCCAGCATACCATATTCCTTTTACTTGTCATTTCTCCCTAGGCACCCCTTGGCTCTGAAAGTTTCTCAGCCTTTCCTTTTTTTTTTAGTGACTTTGACAGTTTTGAGGATTGTTGTCTAGTACTTTGTAGACTGTACCTCATCTGATGTTTTTCTCATAATTAGATTGGGATTATGTGTTTGGAAGAAGAAGACCACAGAGTAAAGTGGCATTTTCATTATGTCGTATCAAAGGTAAATTCTATCAACATGATTCATCACTGTTGATTTTGACCTTGATCACCTGGCTGAGGTAGTGTTTATCAGGTTTCTTCACTGTAAAGTTACTCTTTTTTACATATTTCCATAATGTACTCTTTGGAAGGAGGCCACTATGCATAGCTCACACTTAAGGAGTAGGAAGTTATTCTTCCTTTTCTTGAGGGGATTATCTACATAAATTATGTAGAATTATTTTCACAGGATATTTGTCTACTGTCTCTCATTTATTTATCTATTCATCATTTATTATATTGATATGTATTCATGAATATTTACTTCGTACTTTGCTACAAAGTACAAAACCAATACTACTATATTTATTTTGCTGCTCAAATTATTCCACCTTGGGCCATTATGCACTCTTTTGTCTCCTATATCCCTTTGATCCCTTTGCTGTTGTTTTTTGGTACTGCAACTACATCTTTATTTTCTAGTACTACAAGATGCTCCATGCTTGTCTTGTATATTTTCTGCCTCATTCCTAGCTTTAGTCATTTCTCAAAGGTTCCCTGGTTCCTATTATTGGAGATTGTTTATATAACAAGATCTGGGCACTAGTTGCACTTGTTTTTTCATAAGATGTAATTGTTTCTAGCCCCTCTCAATTGACATAGCAAGGAAATATATGTGTATATAATAACCCTATTCTATTAACACATGGATCATTCAAGCTTCTTCCACATGTTCATCTGAAAACTCCCACTGCAACGATGAGAAACCTGGGCCCTTCCTTTCACCATTTATGATTTCTTTTACCATTCCAGTATACATGTACAATGATATCAAACGTGTTAACCTGTACTCTTGTGGAAAACAATCAATCTGAGTGCAGTTCTTACATAATGTCACGTTTTTTGGCCTTTGGTCTTACATACCCTATTAATTTCCAAAATTACTTAGGTCAGAATCTCCTCCCAACACCTCTTTCAATGAAATTGTTTCAACCATTTCTAATACCGTTAAATTGAAACCTTCTGCATTCCATTCTGGAATCCCACCACATCCTAAATATTCTCTTTTTAAATTTTCATAGTTAGTGTTCACTCTTTCTCCTTTAAACTTATATGGGTTTTCCCCCACCCAAGATGGCTC
This sequence comes from Chaetophractus vellerosus, assembly GCA_004027955.1. Taxonomy (NCBI): domain Eukaryota; kingdom Metazoa; phylum Chordata; class Mammalia; order Cingulata; family Chlamyphoridae; genus Chaetophractus; species Chaetophractus vellerosus. Next base: position 1,859 of record PVKH010024939.1, on the reverse strand, counting down.
CCTCATCTGTTTACTTATTGTTTTTGCTCATTGTTTTTGGTCGTTGTTTGCACTCATTGTGCTTGTTGTCTGCGCTTGACCAACGCATAGTGCCATGGATCTTCTACTGATGGATTGTGCAAAACATTTACACTACTCTAAAAATTCTCCTTTGCTTCACTTATTCATCCCTTCTCCCACCTTTCTGGAGTCCCTGGCAAACATTGATCTTTTTACCACTGCTATAGTTTTTCCTTTTCCAGAATGTCATATAATTGGAATCATATATTATGTAGTCTTTTCAGAGTGACTTCTTTTACATAGTAATATGTGTCTAAGACTCATCTGTTTCTTTTCATGTCTTGATAGTGCATTTATTTTTATCATTGAATAATATTCCATTGTAGGCATTTGTGCATTCACCTTTTAAAGGACATATTTGTTATATTCAGTTGTGGGTAATTATGAATAAAACTGCTATAAATATTTGCATGCATGTTTGGTGTAAATTTTCTATTTAGAATAGAAAATTCCTAAGAGGGTTATTACTAGAGTGTATGGTGAGACTATGTTTACTCTGTAAAGCACTGCCAAACTGCTTTTCAAAGTGGCTATCCCATTTTGCATTCACACCAGTAATGGATGAAATTTTCTGTTGTTTCACCCGCTTGCCAATATTTGTATTGTCAGGTTGTTTATGGATTTCAGCCATTCCAATGGATGTGTCATTGTATCACTTTGTTGTTTTGATTTGTAATTCCTTAATGACAGATAATATGCATTTTTAATATTCTTAATTCCCATCCATATGCCTTCTTTGCTGAAGTGTCTGTTTAGAACTTTCTTGGATTTTTTAACAGGGTTGTTTTGTTTTCTTATTATCAAATTTAAAATGGTCTTTATATATTTTGGATATAAGTCCCTTAAAGGATGTGTGTTTTGCAAACTTTTTATCCCATTCTGTGGCTTATCTTTTTTATTTTTTATTTTTAGAGTTGAAAATGCAGCTTTAATTGTTAGCACTATTTTCAAAAGTAAGCAAAGAGAAGCAAGACAAATGACATCCCCCCTGGCTTATTATATAACATCCAGATGTTTGGCATCAAGCAGACCAGATATGGGGATGACATTTTGAGGTTTCATCTGGATGCTTTGGCATCACTATAGACACAGCGAAAGAGAGCAATTATATAAGAAGCTAGCTGGAGTGGCCTTGTCCTCTTTCTTGACTTGCCCTTCAAGAAACCCATAAACATTCAGCTGCATTTCTAAGCTTAGATGCGACCAGTTCTTTTATTTCTTTGTTTCTTTCTTTCTTTTTATTTTTTAAAAGATTGTGGCTTCTCTTTTGCTTCTTTTCATAGTGTCTTTTACAAAGCAAAAGTTTTAATTTGTCAATTTTTCTTTCATAGATCCTTCTTTGGGGGTTGTATCTAGAAACTAATCACCAAACCCAAAGTCATGTAGATTTTCTCCGGTTTCCTTCTACAAGTTTTATAGTTTTCCATTTTACTTTTAAGTTTATGACCCATTTTAAATTAATTTTTATGAAAAGTGCAAAGTCTGAATTTTGGTTCTTTCTTGCATATGGATTTTCAGTTTTTCCAGCACTACATATTTAAAAGATCATCCTTTCTCTATTGAATTGCCTTTGTGCTTTTGTATAAAGCCGGTTAATTATATACATGGATCTATTTCTGGGACACCTATTTTGCCCTGGGGCTCTATGTTTCTATGTCTTTGCCAATATCGCATTTTCCCAATTACTATGGCATTATAATAAATCTTAAATTTAGGTAGTATGAGCCCTCCAACTTTATTTTTCTTTTTCAGTATTGTGGTGGCTGTTTTAGTTCTTTTGCTTTTTCATATGAACTCTA
>PVKH010024938.1:0-13522 GCA_004027955.1 Chaetophractus vellerosus | reverse complement strand
CCACACTTGAAACATCTTTGATTTAGCTCTGTCCTTCTTCCACTTATCTAATAGATCACGGTACCCTAACCATTTTCTTTCACTCAAAATGTCTTTCATTTACATTTTTTCTTCTTTGTTCTTAGTGTTATTGGTTCATATTCTCATTTCTCATGCTGAATGGCCACAAAGCCCAACTGACCATCCCATTTCCAGCCTCTACCTGCCTCAGGCCATTTTCTCAGATTTATCTTCCTAAAGTAAATTTATGCTCAAGTCATGTCCCTGCCCAGAAGTTTTCTTTTCTAGCTTTGCTTCTCCCCTGTCCCTTCTTGCAAATTGTTCCAGACTAGCTGTTTTTTTTCACTCTCATTTATTCATGAAACTTAGAGAATACTTAGAAAAAGTATTCTTTAAGTAGAAGGGAATTTTAAGTAACATTTAATTAAAGATTTTCTTTAAAAAAAAAAAAACAACTTTGTTTCTTTCAAATACGGAGACTCAAATACCTAGAAAGGCTGTAAAAATCCATGTACCATCACACAATTTGGTTCCCAATCCAACCATACCACTTAAATTGTATCTTCAGAGTTGTCAGTGGACTGAAAAACACACATCATTTGAAACTGAATATTTTTTTTCTTTATTAGAGAAGTCATAGGTTTACAGAACAACCATGCATAAAATACAGGATTCCCATATACCACCGCACCACCAACACCTTATATTGGTATGGAACATGTGTTACAATTGATGATGGCACATTTTTATAATTGTACTATTAGTTTAAGTACATGGTTTAACTCAGGGTTCACTGCAGGTTAGTTCATGGATTTTTATTTTTAAATTTTATTCTATTACCTTGTATATAATCTAACATTTCCCTTTTTATCCCTTTTTAATCACAAACTGAATACTTTCATTTAAACTTGCCCTTTGTCCTATGACACTCTTACTTTAGGTTAAAAACAAAACACACACACAAACAAGGTCTCATAAAAAATCACTGTTCTCATGTCTCTAAGACAAGAAGTAGAACAGTTAGACTAGGATTCTATAGTAAAGAGGACAAATTCCCATGACAGTAGGCAACTTAAGGGGAATTTTCAGAAGTGAAAAGTTACTGAAGAATCCCCTTCTTCAATTAAAAGAGGAACAACTGGTGTTAAGTCCAAATTGGGCAAACACACAATCACCCTGTAGAGTTCCTAGTCCTAACCTGAGAGTCACAGTAAAGTAACATGTATTGCAATTAAAGAAGCTATAAGAGTTTACTTGCTTACGATATTTTGTAGAAGATTTAAGAAATAAACCATCATCTTTTCTAATAAATATGAATCTCCTTTAAGGAAAGTAATATATGAATGTTAATTATTTTGAGAATAAAAGAAACCTTAGACCCTAGTTTATGGAAACAGGGGGACATGAACTAGGAAATGTGCCTTCTCTCAGTTTTCTGGAATGTGGCACACCAAACATGGGATTACAAATATTATGAGAATGCCATACGTAGGGGAAAATATCATTATTCATTTTCCTGATATAAAATTATTAATTCTTTAAAGGCAGGTATTTGCCTCCGTTTTTTTTTTTTTTTTTCTTTTTGGCATTATCACCTAAGGAAATGCACTATATACAGTAAGTATAGAGTACAAATTTATCAAATTTAATCTAATGATGCTGTTTTCCCAATATTGATAATATTGACAGAGTTAAACAACTGATTTTACAAGGTCAATTAGATTTCTAATTTTCAGGAAGAATATGAAAAATGAAAAAAAAAAAGCAGTATAATTCCAGGATTATAAGATAATTTTTGATGAATAATGTAGATATTTATAAATGTTAAAAGGTAAAAATTAAGAAACAAAAACAGCACCTGTATTAGTAGAATGATTTTCTTCCAAGGAACTCAAGTTCTTTGGAAAGACTCCCACATTTTCAAGGCCATGCAGGTTCAGGAACATGAGTTTGTATAGGGTAAAGGTGTCATAAGCCAGAACATGATGTTGTTTACAACACTGGTGCCCTGTGAAATCTCACACAGTTCAACTTAACTATTGTCTCAAAATAGAGGAGAATTGAGTTTCCCAGAATTCTCAAGCAGAGAAGACTAGCTTATTTTTTATTTTCCCACTTAATATATAAGGAAAGAGGGTCTAAAAGCACCACAGTTAACATCATACAACAACCTGGCCCAGATCTAGTAGTTACATTGCCTGACTGCTAAGGGTCTATAGTACATTAACTTTCACCTGCTCAGGAAAAAGCAGGAAAGAGTATTGCTTTGTTTGGATGAAAACGCAAGAATTCAGGTGAGCCAAACCAAACAGCTTAGTTGTGAAGCTGATTCAGCTTATTAGAACCTGTGCAGGCAAATGGGGGGAAAAAAGGAGGGGGAAAAAAAAGATCTACTATTCCTCAGAAATCCCATCCCCCGCCCCCAACAAAACAAAACCAACAGGACAATTTTACTTTTTAAGAAAAGATATATGTGGTGATGTAGAGTAAGAAGAGTCAAAACTGGAAGAGAGATTTAGAAATCAATCAAATTACATGTAGTGCATGCAAAGTGATTTTTGATAACTTTAGAAAGAGATTCTGACCATGAAGAGGTTTGAACAGACTTTAAAGGAATGGGGAGGGATGTGAGAGAGTGAATTTGTCCATTTAAGCATGTTTTTCCCCCAGTCCTTACTGCTCATCTGAAAACAAGAAGTAGAGCAGGTCAGGAAAGGGGTTATGGTTAACACTGCAAGATGAAAGATAAGCAGCCAGGCAGTTAAAAGCCAAAGCATTTTATCTAAAAGAGCAGGTCTGGCCTTGTTTCCATCTTGATAAGAATTAGATTGGAGAGCTTGTTTGTCTATAGACTAGGATGGGGTGGAGGGGTAAGGGAGCTAAAGAAAGGGGACCGGGAAGTCGGGGGCTTAGTTATGGAGTTGCGGCAAACCACTAATGTAGTGATAAGTCCTCTTTTGTGTTCTATCATCTACCTGAACTTTGAAATTGCTAGACTTGTCTGTTCAGATAACATGGCTATGTTTCTTTCAAATACAGTGACTCAAATATCTAGAAAGTTTAGATCACCTGAACAGGTTAATAATTCCAAACTAAAATTTTAACACAATGGCTAACTGGTTGAGCCACTGACTCAGGACTTGAAAGAAATGACATCTGAATTTAATCTCCTTTTTTAATGGTATGTTTCTCTTTATTCTGAAGCATAATATACTCTAAATTGTTTTTTAAAAATTCTTATTTCACGTCAACTCTTTCTTTTGTAGAATATAATTGCTTTATAAGAGCTTCCATATTCATACTGCCCAGATTTGATGATATAACTGATTCAGAAGTGTATTTTTCTATAATTATTAAAATTGGCAAAGTTTTAAGGTCACCCAGTTTTGTTCTGATAAGAGCCATGGTTGCAAAATTAGCAGGTTTTCCTGGGATTTATTTGCTAATACTTTTAGAATTTCAGTCCATAATAGAACCAAGAAATCAGAATTTCAGAATGAAACAAGTATTCTATTTTTAAAAAATAGGCCTTTAAAAACTATTTTGGTAATTGAAATGATTTTAATTGTGTTGTATTTATGCTGCTCATTCTAATAATTGTTCATGTAGAGATTATTGAATACATAAGATGATTAGCACAGGAGGAAGTATTATGGAATGGATGTTACCCATAACCCTGTTGGGGCTTATAATCTATATTACAGACATTATGGATTCTGTAGATAAATCCGTGCATTTTAAACCCAAATGGTTAGATACTAAAACAAGTTTGTATAAATGTCAGATGGAAAGCAAACATCTTAAAACATTCTTACTTATGTTGGTTAATTTATAGATTATCTGACAGGCTGATTTTAATCTGTAGTCCTAGTGCAGTCCCTATACATGATTAGCTCTGGACACTATCCTGACCACCAGGAGCCATTCTCTTTCTAGCCATGCCCCCAGCTTTGTTTTTTCTTCTCTTACCTTCTATCCTTCGCTACTCAGTAGAGTTGTGTTGGGGCTGGCAGTCCACAAGGCCTGAAGAAATTTTAATAACAACTGCCACCACCATCCTCATTTATTAGCAGCCTCCCTGGTGGCAGGACTCTGAAAAGCATTTTACATATGTTGTCTTTCCATAAGATACATAAATGCACTCTAGCTACTAAGCCCTCACTCTCCTTCCTTTCACACAGAAATTTTGCCAAAGAAGAATTACTACTTGTTATGCCACTTCCTGACCTCCAGGATGTTCTTTAATTTTTCTCTTCTAATAAAAATAATGTATTTATTACAGATGATTTAGAAATGTGGAAAATCAAAAAGTAAAGTAAAACAAATCCATAACCCAACCACTCACAGATAAGTAGTTTGGTATATATCCTTCTAAAAATTGTTATGCATATCCAGTATATGCATACACATTGCTTATTCACAAATGGAATAATTCTATTCATACAGTTTATAACTTTTTTATAATTAATAATAATGCATGAATATATTTGCATATCATTAAATTATAAACTACATAATGTTTTCATGGTTGCATGGTATCAAAAGACACGTTCTTTTATTCAATCCTGCCATTGAATATTTTGGTAATTTTTATCTGTATTTATTTAATAAACAAATATCTCTAACTATGTGCTAAGCATTGCTCTAAACACTTTATAGTATTTACTCATTTAATTCTTTTAAAACCCAGTTAGGCTGTAACAACCTTAATAGTACTAATAATAGTAATCCTTCTACGGATTTTACAGATAAAGAAACTAAGGCACAGAGAAGTTAAGTAACTTGCCCCAAATCACAGAGCAAGTAAGTGGAGAAATAGGGATTCCAACCCACAGTGTCTGCAGCCAGTTGAGTGTTCTTAACTACTGTGATATGCTTGCTATCATAAACAATGCTCCAATGAATGTCTTCATTTCTTGTGGTTTCCTTAGAAAAACCCCTAGAATGAAAATGCTGGCTTTTGAAGTGCAATGATGATTGCCCTTCCAAAACACTGTATTACTTTTCTTTCTCACAAACTATGTCTGAGGGTCCACTCCCAGGCCTTTGTCAACACTGAGTATTATAATTAAAAAGGAAATCTTATGCTGTTTTAACTTGTATTTTTCATTCACGGTTCCCTTAATCTAATGGACTTTTCCATCTTCATTTCATTTGACCACTCCATATTATTTAATAACATTTCATCACTCCCTTCTTATGCATTACTCTCCTGCTTTGGTGTGGTATTACCCTCTTGTTACTTTCCTCTAAATTGTATTAACATTCCTTCTCTGTTTCCTGCTACTTCTCTCTGACCTCCTTTTTCATTTTGGTTTCTTAGCTCTCTCCTTGATTCTTTTCTTCTGTTGCAATCTCCCTGGGAAATCCCATTCATTTCTGTGACTTTAACAACAATTTGCTAATTGTGTCACAGCAAAATGCTAATGCCTCACAGTCTTATCTTCCTCACAGACATCTCTACTGAGTTCTAGACTTATGGATGTGACTGCCTATTAGACATCTTCACCAGGGATATTGTCCAGGCTTTTAAAAACAGAATGTTTGAAATATAACTCACCATTTCGCCCCCTAAATCTGCTCTTCATCTTGTATTTGCCATGTAAATTTGGTGTTACCACCATACAATCAAACACCTAACAGAGAATCATTCCAGATTTGGGATACATTATAGGGTAATGATTAATAGCACCATTTTTGAATCAGGCAAATCTGGGCTCGAACCTCAGCTATGCGACTTAAACTCCAGGTCACCTTGGGAAAGTTGCTTAAGCTCGCTAAGCTCCAGTTTTATTATTTGTAAAAATCGGCATAAAAATATCTACTTTGCAAGACAGTTAAAAAGACAAAATGGGTTGATGTTTGTTATTTTTGTTCTACGTGGAAAACCTGATATATTAAAAAATATTCAATAAAGAGTATTGCTATTTTGGGGATATCTCCACTCTCATCTCCAGTTTCTAAATCCCATCATTTCTGATTCTGTAACTTCTCTCCAACAATCCTTTCTTTTTTTTATCATCCCTGCTAATTTTTAGGCATTAATCAGGCCTCTGCGTCAATGGGTACAATTTTCTCTAACTCAATGGTTCCCAACCTTCTATCCTGGTTTCAATATGCATGATAGATGATGTTCATATGTGCCACAGGTATACTTAAGGTTAAGTATAATACCAGAAATTGAAGCTGTGACTCCTGCCCCTTTTACCCAGTCCACGAGAAAACACAGGCATAAAATGTAAAATGGCATTATTAAAGAGGTTAACTTGAATCTGTACCAGTTTATTTGTTATCTTGTGCAAATTTGGGTACTATATTTTTAGTAGCAAACTACTTGCAGCACACTTGCGTGGCACTACATCAGTTGAGAAGCTTTTATGTTAACTAGCTTCCTTCACCAATCCTCTTACCCCACACTATTTCCACCCTCTATATAATTGTGAAAGTGAGCTGCTTTCTATTATACAAATTTTACTATGTGCCCTGTGTTTCTTATGGGACAAAATTAAACCTCCTTTAGTTTGGCATACAAGACCCTCCTGGCCTGGTCCTTTTCAGCTTCTTCAGGTTGATCGCTTTCCAATCTCTACCTTGCACATGACTCTCAAATAACAGCAAATGGATGACATTTTCCATCTCCCTTTCCTCACCTCCCACTCATTGTTCAACTCACTATAGTCTACCTTAGGCTCCAAACATTCCCTGGAAGAGCCCTCAATCCTGGCTATCTATGACTTATATATTGTTAAGTCCACTGGGCATTTTAAACTCAACAGCAATGATACTTTGAACATTCTCATTCCTCTTAATTCTTTGGCTACTCCATTATTAATCTTAACTTGTGCTTTTTTTTTTCCTATCCATACTTTCAAAATTCTGCCCTCAGGGCTTTTTCTTAAGCAGTTTTCTTCTCTACTCTTTCTTTTTTCCTATTCAATTAACTCTCTTTGAGAAATCATCTCTACTCTTCCTGGTTTCAATTAACATCTACATGCAGGTACCAACCCATGCCTCTATTTTCAGCCTTACCTTTTCTTTAAACCCTATATATACAACTGCTCATAGGATTTCCCCAATTGATGCTCTTGTGACTAAGGATAATGTTTCTAGAACTGAACTCATCTCCTACCCCCTCCCCAACCAACATCTTTTTCACTACAGTTATACACTTTTATAAATGGCACCACCCATCCAATTTCTCAAGTCAGAAGTCTAGGAGATATATTTTACCTCTCCTATTCTTTTTAACCCCTATATTCAACAAATTGCCATATCACGTTGATTATACCTCACAAATATCTATAAAACCCATAATCCCTTTCCAGTTCCACTGCTACCATATTAATGCAGGCTGCCATCATCTCTTACCTAGGCTGATTTGTCCCCCTATCCCCAATCTTGCTGCTCACCTCTTCTTCCCTACTCAGCTAGAGTTAAACATGATTTGGCCCCTACCTACTAGCCCAAACTATTTGCTATGTGCCCCCTTATGCTATATGGCCCAGCCACATTGAACTTTTCAGTTCTCCTTGTTTCCCTTTGTTTTGCCTTCCTTGAGTGCTCTCCTCTCTTTTTGATTTCCTGGGGTGCTTTCCTCTCCCTATGCCCCTTCCTTTGTCTGGCTTACTTCTACATTAGAATTCCTGTTCCCTAGAATTGTCTTTCCACTATTGATTCCTAATGTCCCAGTATTTTCCATGTCATAACATACAACACACTTCTTTACCAGAAGTCCTTTTATCCCATATGATTGCAAATTGTAGTCAACTAATAATTAAAGTAGATTAAAATAGGAAAACTGCAGTGGTTTGAAACTGTATATACCCCAGAAAATGCATGTTCTTAAAGTTAACTCATTCCTGTGGGTGTAAGCCTATTATAAGTAGGATTTTTTGATGAGGCTACTTCAGTTAAGGAATATCCACCTCATTTAGGATGGGTCTTGATTCTCTTACTGGAATCTTTTATAAGAGAATGAAATTCAGACGAAGAGAGAGAAAGCCAGGGAAGTAAGAAGCTGAAAGCAAGGAAACCTGGAAGAGAAGGGAAAGACCAGCAGATGCCACCATGTGCCTTGCCATGTGACAGATGACCCAAGATTGCAGGCAGCCAGTTTTTGGGAATAAAGCATTGCTTTGATGATGCCTTGATTTGGACATTTTTTTTTCAGCCTCTAAACTGTAAGCTGATAAATTCCCATTGTTAAAAGCCAACCCATTTTATGGTATCTGCTTTTGGCAACCTAGCAAACTAAAACTATAAAATGATATCTACATAACTTTTACATTTATTTTAAACCAAGACATCTTAAATGCACATTCCTTCATCAAATTTTTGATGTAGGGCTATGACTTTAATTTGGGTATGGGTTCATGTCATCTTTTTTGACCATAGTGCACCATCTGTAATTTTGAGTTTCGCTTTCTTTAAAGTAGAATAACTTAAAGTGGAGTGAAAATTTAAAAACATTTGCAAACAAATCTGAGTGTAGAATTTTCTGAATTTAGTCTTTTCCAACTGTATATCCTATACTTAATTTGATAGAAGCATTTTTAGTCATTGTAGTCTATGAGTATTTCCAAAATATTCAACTTAATTTTCCAAGAAACAATTCTCACTTTGTACTCTATTTCAATGAATTATGTAGTTAATGCTTAATTATAGTACATGGTTACAATAATAAGTCAACTGGCATAAATAGTTTGTGAATAAACAACTAATTCTTGGCAAGCATGCAATTCAACCAATGAGAGAAGTGTATAGGCTTACTGGAGCATAGCCTACTGGCTGTGAGTTTTCATTGAGCCCTGAATATTAATCAACTTCTTTGCAAAGAAAATTGATAGTTTTGGTTGATTTGCCAAGTTATTTAAGTGGTGGTCTGTTAAGAGTGCTTGGGCTCACAGGATAGTATCTGTTCCACACTGACTGTAGGCACAATGAGGACAGGCAAAAATGTCTTAGAAAGGGACCACATTTATTTTACTTTATTTTATTCTGTGCCCACCATGTGCTAGCACAACATTGTGAATGTAATTAACAGCACTGAAATATATATAAGAATGTGATTAAAAGGGGGAAATGTTATCCAATTAATTAAAAAAAATCCATGGAATTACACTATACAAACAGTAAACTCTAAGTTAAACCATGGACTATTGTTAATAGTACAATTAGAAAAATGTGCTTTCATTAATTGTAACAAATATTCCACACCAATGCAAATTGTTAATAATAGGGTGGCATATGGGAATCCTCTAATTTATGATTGTTCTGCAAATCCATAAGCTCTCTAATAAAGAAAAAAAAATTTTCTGAAGAAATGAATGAATGAATACATTAACAATAACTCAAATACCTCCCCCTCATATTCTTTATCCTTTCCCCACTATAGCTCAAGTGTCACCTGCTTAATGTAGCTTTCCTGAATGATCTCTCTATCCCCCGGAGCAGGATTTATAACACCCCTTTTTCTGCCTCCACAGTGCTCTGCACTAACTCCCAACACACCATTTAAAAGTACTTTTAGTAACATTTGATGTTGTTTCTATTTCCCTTTAATCTATTTACATATCTCTTGCAGGCAGAGATTTTTACCTTTATCTATTTTATTTAACATATTAAATGGTACATGCTATTTGTCCAACAAAAATTCATTAACAAGTGAGTGAATAAATACAATAGTTCTGCAGGAGAGGTAGGCTTGGCCCTACCTTAGAGGAGGAAACTGAGGCTTAGAAAGAATAGCGAACTTAAGCAATCTTACACAGCAAATAAATCTTGAGTTCTTGTTGGTCTGTGGACTTCAACACTCATGCTTGCTTTCCATTCTATTATGTCTCTTTCAATCACCTAGTAAAGTAAAACTTCTTTCAGGAATGGAAATAAAGTACTTCCTGGCTCTAACCAATTATTTTTACTTTCCTCAGCTATTTGTGAATATTAATATTCTCTTTGCTTCATTTTTTAATAAACTGATAGATGAACAGCATGCAGGAAGGGTAGAAGAAGAATCCTTAGGAAAAAGGCTACAAACCTGAGAGGTAAGGAAGCCTGATTTGGGCTGAACTAGAGATATGTGGAAGCTGAGGTAGAAAAGAAATTATAACATAAAGCAGCTCTAAAGATATAGATTTACCCTATGGAATTACGTAACCAGGGAATGAGAGCATTTGTCTAAATTATCCATATCATTATTCCCTCCTATGGAGGATACTGTGTTTCCTCTACATGATTTGGGAAGGCTTCCTGGAGTAGACTGACTCCAAGTGGTATCTTCAATGGTGGGGAAAATATAGCTCAGTATTTGGAACAGAAGACCTTACTTCCAGGCTGAAGGGCCAGTGAGATTGAAGGAACTGACACAAATTAAATATAGGCAAATTTAGATGAAGAAGGATGGAAGGAAGAAAGAGTCATTTCAATGGAATAGTAAGTAGTGGAGAATTTCTGAAAGAATCATAAGGAGAAAGACAAAATATCTTTCTGATAATAATTTTTCTGGACTTTCAAGTCCATACCACTGATCCTTGCATTTATCTTTATTTTGTCCAAATCTGATTTGCCTAACACTCACTTATTTCTTCAGGCATCATATCTTTTTTTTTTTTAAAGATTTATTTATTTACTTTTATCCATTTTTTTTGTTACATCTCTCCCCCCGCCCCCTTTCTGCTTGCTCTTGCTGTGTGTCCATTCTTCTGTGTTCTTCTATGTCTGCTTCTTGTCTCCCCCTGTTTTTACGGTGACGTGCCAAGTCGGCCCTCCATGCAGGCGGCTCGCCCCGCTCGTAGGTGGCTCCATTCCGTTTCACGGGCGACTCTGCTCCGTGTTTTGCAGGCAGCACAGCTCCGTGTTTCACGGGTGACTTGCCAGGCCCGTGGCGGCTCTGCCCTGCCCGTGGCAGCTTTTTGCCTTGCCCACAGAGGCTTTGCCCCGCCCACGGCAGCTTGCCTTTCTCAAGGCGGTCTGCCCGCTCGGAGAGGTCCCTGGAACCGAACCCAGGGCCTCCCATGTGGTGTACCGGCGCCCTTATCCACTGAGCTATACAGCCAGCCCCAGGCAGCATATCTTGTGCCAACTCTCTCGGCTCTCAAGCCAATGACTTTACATTTTAGAAAATTCCGACCTAAAATAAATTCTCCAATTTTCTAATTCTCTTCTGCCACTGATTTTCTTTCTGTATACTTAATAATGCAGAGATTCAACAAGATTTTGTGTTTCACCACAAATTAATTTTCTTCCATATCATCTCATTAAAACACATCCAGGGTATACTGTCATTCTTCCAACCTTTCTACTCATTATTTGTTTCATTTAGCAAAGATATAAGGCTCCATAGCCGCTTTTTCCAGTATCATCTGTAACATCATCTCTTTTATTTTTCTTAACTATTTTTAGCATTTCCCTTATTATTCTGTAGGAGAGATGGCCCAGTTGTCTCTTGCTTCTCCAACTGTTAAGGCATGTCAATCATTTTATCACATAATTTACTTTCACTTACAATCAAATTGGCTATCTTTACTGACAAAAAATTATAATAACAAAATAAGCTAAAATAAATTAATTTATTTTAAATAAAATAATTTTACATCTCATTTCAATATTATCTTTACGTTTGAATTCCTGGTCCATCACTTATTAACTCCAAAGCTTTAGGCAAGCCACTAAATCTTTCTGTCTCTTGTTACTTCATCCGAAAAATAGAATTGATAATGGCATCTTTGTCATAAGATTGTAATGAGAATGAAACAAGGAAAGCATGGATCTCATTTACCACCATGACTGCTACATAATAAAGACTTAATAAAAGGTATCTGTGGTCATTATTTTAACACAAGGGTATTCATATAACTGAGTTTGATTATTAGGGTAGACCATAGATCTATTTTTGAGCTAGTGGCTAGTTCAAATTGAGATATGCTATAAATGTAAAATACACACTGATTTCAAAGTCCTAGTATGACTACATGAGTAACATGTCTCAACAATTTTTTATGTAGTTACATGTTTAAATGATAATATTTTACATATATTGTCAGTAAACTATATTACTAAAATTAATTTTGCCTGTTAGTTTTTAATTTTTAATGTGGATACTGGAAAAATTTAAAATTATAAATGTAGCTTGTATTCATGGCACACACGTTTTCATTGCACAATACTGCTATAGGTAATGACAATCACAAACTCCTGAGAGGGCTTAGTTTGACATAGTAGTCCTGTCATAAATTTTCTCTTAGGTAAGATGTTGTTACCATAATGACCTTTTATTAATTCTTATAATATATAGAGATTTACAGTATTTTGAAATCTTTTATTATTGGAAGACACTCTCTCTTGGGATTATAATTATTGAAAGGATTTGCCATTATATTATAATTTAATATTGAAAGATTCTTTTTATATTATATTTTCAAAATGCCCTCTTTATGTAGCCTGTGAAAATAATAATGAAGATTAATTTGGGTATCATTTATTTATGATCCAAGTTAAGTTATATAAGTATTGGTAACTGAAGACCTGTCCAGTAATAATTGGGAAAACTTAGTCAATTTTACTATAAGACATGCAGGTTACCAGAAGATCAGTAATAGATTGTGGTTTGAAAGTGGTCCCAGAGAAGCCTATGTAAGTAAAAGAGATTGAAAGCTGTGTAAGGTATGCAGGGTTGTTCTAAAACTGTACATCCTGCCTCTCAGTATGACCTTGAGCACTATCTGACTATGATGAAACCCCAGTCATGCAATAACTAGTTGGGAAGAAAAAGGCTGGTATTAATAAATTTAGCAAAAGCCTCATGGGGCCTCAGTTTCCATCTCTATAAATTGAGGATATGATATTCAATAATATTGATCTCAAAGGAAGATAATAATATAATATATAGCACATTCAAATGAGTGAGTGCAAACATATGCTTCCTTTTTTACATTTATAAATGACAGATTTACAAAGTGAATAATTTAAAATGAGTCTATCTTATACATCACAAACAGAAATAAGTTATTCTAATGCTCATTATTGAAGAGACACATATCACTCGACTCCCCCTAAATTCCCCACCCCAGCTGAGTATATGGAGACTGTGGACCAAGCAGTGCTCCTTATTTTTGGAGGTTTGGACCCTCTGGTTCTGCTGTTCTTTACTCTTTTTAAGACATATCCATATTCAGAGGAACTAAAAATTGAGATTCATTTCCATTAAAATTCCTCTGTAACATGATTTCAACCAACTTTTTTTTTTTTTTTAAAGATTTGTTTAATTTTTTATTACATATCTCCCCTTCCCCCCGCTGCGGCGACGTGCCGAGAGTGGTCACTGCGCAGGCGCGGCTTTCCCCGCTTGTGGGCGGTCTCTGCGTCCGTTCACGGCCAGCGCTTGCTTCAGTTCGCCGGTGGCTGGCTGCGCTCCATCCGCGGGCGACCTGCCCTGCCCGTGGTGGCTCTTGCCCTGTCCGTGGCAGCTTCTTGCCCTGCCCACGGCGGCTCTAGCCCACCCATGGCGGCTTGCCATTCTCAAGGC
>PVKH010024937.1:0-13519 GCA_004027955.1 Chaetophractus vellerosus | reverse complement strand
CTTGGAGTTGGGGAGTGGCACCAAAAGAAAACCTTACAGATTAAAACAGCATCTGAATGAAAAGGGTGGGGGGTGTCTTTCAAAAATTCTCCTATTCAGAAACTTATTTGGATCATATAGAACTATTTCCTTATGCTACAGCCGCACTTCCCATTCTTGGTTTTTAATAATAAAGAAACCAGCGCATTAATTTTTAAAAACAGGAAATGATAGGGCAAAGATTCCATAAACAGCTGAAATGTTAATCACACAAAGGCTCGCAAAGCAATTTTCACTCTGGACTCCTCGTGGTTATGCATTACAATAGGAATTTTCATCAGAACCCTAGCCCTAGGCCAGGTTGCTGGGCAAAGGATACCTAAGACAGCCTGAATGACTGTGCTGACTCAGAGAAGGAGCTCCGGGAACAGAATGTCCCAAAAAAGCCATTGGCATAGAAGATGGTGGCCGGGTCGGGGTAAGGCAGGGGGTAATTAATCCATGCTAAGGAACGAGTAGGTCCTCCACATATAATATAATATTTCAACTGATGTCAACAACAGCCCATGAGGGGATATGATTGTCATGCTCATTTCACAGATGAAGAAGATGAGGCCCAGAGAAGGTGGGTAACTTCCCTGAAGTCACACAGTCGCACAGTAGATTAGTTTTCTATTGCTGCTTTTTTGCTGCATAACAAATTACCACAAATTTCATGGCTTAAACCAACACAAATTTATTATCTCACAGTTTCTGTGGGTTGGGATCCTCTGCTCAGGGGACAGTTTAGCTGGATCCCTGTGCAGGGTCTCACCAGGCTGAAATCATGGTGTTGACTGGGGCTGGGTTCCTTATCTGAGGCTGTGGCTCCCTTCTAAGCTCACTGGTTCTTGGCCAAATTCATTTCCTTGCTGCTGCATGACAGAAGTCCCATTTTCTTGCTAGCTGTCAGCCAGGGACCACTCCCAGCTCAAAGAGGTCCCCGTGGTCTTTATTCCTGAAGGCAATTAACTAGAGAGCTATTGGCTTTCTTCCAGGCCAGCAGGATCATGTCTTTCTGACCCCTCAACTTTTTTAAAGTCTCCTCTGCTTAGGTCAGGCCCACCCAGGGTAATCTCCCCTCTGGCTAACTCAAAGCCAACTGGTTAGTAACCTAATCACAAGAGTTATAACAATCATATTCACAGGTTCCACTGGCACTCAAGGAGAGATTATACAGTGTGTGAATGGCTGAGGTTCATCTTAGAATTCTGCCTACCAAGTATAGCCATTAAATGGCTGAACTAAGGATGAATTCAGGTCTGATTGCCTCCAAAGCCCTTGCTATTTCAGCTAACTCTTGCTTCCTATACACCTCAGCTGCCCTGGGTCAAAGCAGGAGCCTAGACAGATGTTCCCGACCATGGCAACTGGACCAGAGAATCAGAAGAGATGCATAAAGCCCTGGCTAGCTTGAGAGTGCTCAAGAAGAGGTTTGAAGGGCAGGGGGGTGGCAAATTATAATGCCTAAGGTTTCCTGGTGAGTGTCACCTGTGAATGGAATCACTTTGAGATTTCTCAAAAGCAAATGTTCCACATCTTGAATGTTATATAGCTACATATTTCTATGGCAGGGGTTCTTAACAAGGGTTCCGTGAGCTTGAACTTAAGTTCAAAAAAAGCATTTTTCTTGTAGAGATGTGCTGGTGTGGGTGTGAAATACTTATTAATAATACACACAGTATAGTGTGCACTTAGTAAGGGGTCTGTGGTTTTCACCTGACTGGTAAAAGGGTCTGTGGAAGAAAAAAGGTTAAGAACCCCTGTTCTTTGGGATATAAATGAGTGCTTGTATGTTTTCTGGATAGATAGAGGCTTTTCCTTCACTGCCTCACAGTGGCTAAAAAAAAAAAATCCCCACCCAGGGAAGGGAAGTCCTGCTACTTAGGCCTAAAAAGAAAACTGACTAATAAGCCAAGCCCATGATCTTAAAGCTTGCTCCTATTAACCTTATTCCCTTAATAACAAAACTTAGCCTAATCATAATTAATACCTAACAGTTAGCTCCTGAAAATCTCCTTGTTGCTCAAGTGTGGCCTCTCTCTAAGCCAAACTCTGCGAATACACTCACTACCTTTCCACTAACATAGGACATCACACCAGGGATGAGCCTCCCTGGCATCAAGGGATTATTACCAAGTGTTAATCAGTGATGAATTCAGAGAAAGACCTTGATCAAAAGGAGGAAATATTCAATAAAGTAGAATTTTTATGGCTAACAGATTTCAAAGAGAGTTGGGAGTTCATTCTGGAGGTTATGCTCATGCAGGTCTTAGTCAGACTTCACAAACTGCCACAATAAACAAAGCCTCAAACAAAAGTGCTCCTGAGGGCCCTAGGGACATCCTGACACCATAGGCAAGCCACACAGTCACATGAAATCAACATCCCCTTGGCAGGCTCTCTCTGGGAATATATGAAAACCTCTTTCCCCCAGATAACATAGTTCTGCTTATTAATAAATCCCCTGAGTTCATTAATAAATCTTCTACTTCTTTTATTTGAATATATAATTTTCAATTTAGTTGTTAAGTTTATTTCTCAGAGACTTAAAACCTTTGGATTGTTCCTAGGCTGGTGGAGCCCTAAAATCCAGCAGGGATGAGGTCACCTCCCACTCTCCAGTTCTTGGGCCTGCCCTACACAACTAACAAAAAGAAGATGCTGGACCAGCCCCATCCCAAAAGCGAGGAGTATCTTCAAGTGCAAGCAAAACAAGTCCATTCCTCTGCGCCATAACATTTACGTCCCTTCTCAGTTTGAAGCTGTCAGAGTGGACATCTTCCCAAACCCTCAAGATTGAGGAATGGACAAAAATAAGGGGGAAGTATGTCCATTGACCAAAGAGGATTTGTTATTGTTGTAGTATTATCTTGTATTAACTGAATAATTTGTAATGCTGATATTTTTTTAAAATTTTTTTTTAAAAAGCAAACTAATGGTCCAGTTGTAAAGGCCCCAGACCATCAGGAGATTTCTGGTTCTCCAGCATCAATGACTAAATTTCCTTATGTATCAGATCTTCCCAAGGCTCCTGTCTTCTTTCTGCTCATCTTTTCTGACACATTTATAAAGTGCCCACTATGTGCCAAGAACTTTGAGAGCCACTAAGGATATACAGATGAAAAGACAAGACCCTACCTTCAATTTTCCTAAAACTTAGGTTGTGGGCAAGGCATGAAAATGAATACACCTAAAATAAATGCTTTCATGGAAGTTTATATAAATTATAAGTTAGAGGAGAAGAAGCTATATGTCCTTCATAGAGTTTGATTTGACTCATAAGGGTGGAAGAGTTTGTTGAGTAGATATGTATGGGCACTATGGGGAACTGGATAAGGAGGACCTTAGAATAAGAAGAAACATCTTCCTTAAAATTCTTCATTGGTTGCCAATTGGCTCTTAGGATGAATCCAGGGTTCTGACTATGACTGAGAAGGTCCTATGGGATCTGGCTTCTCCTTACCTTTCTAGACAATGCCCTCTTAATAACTGCCACCTGAGCTCTCAGCATATCCTCAAGTGTGCTGCTTCCTTTTTCTGGGACATTCCTTACCTTTACAGTGCCACCTCATTTAACCCCTATCATTTCATTCCAAACACACACACACACTTCTAATTACTATATATTTCATTCATATACACACTTCTAATTAGTCTATCCTTCAGGTCTTAGATTAGACATTACTTTCCCTAGGCAGCCTTCCTCGACTCTAAAGCTATGGTTTAAAATGCCCATCCCAAATGCATCTATCACATTCTATGCATTCCCTATCATAAAATTTATCACACTGTCTTATACCTTTCTCTTTGAGCCTAATGGAAGCTACAATATAGCTGAGTTAAGGGAAAATGCCTGTTTTTTACTCTTACATCACCAAAGCTTACCAGTTACTTAGCAGGTGCCCAATAAATATTTGTTGTGTAAATATATGAAAGGCACAGAGCCGCTGCCTAGCACATACAGGCTGGAAGAATATTAAAAGCATCCTAGCCAGATAGAAACCAAATCCCTCCAAGCTGCCAGTGCCTAGGGCCTGTACGAGCGTGCCTGTCATGGGCCTTAGCAGAGAATATTTTTTTATATGGTGTATTAGTCAGCCAAAGGGATTCTGATGCAAAATACCAGCAATCTGTTGGGTTTTCTAAAGGGCATTTATTTGGGGTAGGAGCTTACAGTTACCAGGCCATAAAACATAAGTTACTTCCCTCACCAAAGTCTCTTGCCACATGTTGGAGCAAGATGGCGGCTGACGTCTGCAAGGGTCCAACCTTCCTCTTCCTTTTTACGCTCTGTGGACCCAGGTTATTCCAATATCAGCTGTAGGCTGGGATAAGTCTCATCTCTCTCCCACAGCTTGTTTCCCTCCAGGCTCAGCTGCCCTGGTCTCTCCATAAAGTCAGCTAAAGACCATTAGGCTCTCTCTCTTCCCGGGTCCTCTGCTGTGTCTATGGAGCCATCTCTATTCCTCTCTGTTCTTGTCCTGTGTGTTTCCTTCCCCAGGCTCCAGCTCAAAACTCCAACTAACTCCTCTGTCCTGTAGTTTTCTCTGTGAGTCTCCTCCCACCAAGACTTATCCTTAATCATAATTTCATCAAGTTAAAGTGAAACCTCTGAAGTTAATACAATCTAATACATCCAGAGGAACAGACCAGTTACAAACAAAATCCGATATCTATTTTTGGAATTCATAAATAATACCAAATTGCTACATATGGGTATTGTCTTATTTTTTTTCTGAGCTGTTATCACAAATACCACAAACTGGTTTAGGCTTAAACAATGGGGATTTATTGGCTCACAGTTTTGAGGCTCGGTAGTATAAGTCCAAAATCAAGGTATCAGCAAGGCAATGCTTTCTCTGAAAAGACTGTCACGTTCTGGTGCTGGCTGCTGGCAATCCCTGGGGTTCCTGATTGACCTTCCCAAGG
Organism: Chaetophractus vellerosus; assembly: GCA_004027955.1. NCBI lineage: Eukaryota > Metazoa > Chordata > Mammalia > Cingulata > Chlamyphoridae > Chaetophractus > Chaetophractus vellerosus. The sequence goes on along the minus strand of PVKH010024937.1, from coordinate 8,569 downwards.
CAACCCAGCATGGTGAGAGAGCTAAGACCAACTCAGGATGTAAGACAATTCTTATATTGCCCACCAACATATCCCAACTTAAAGTTTAGCAATCAGATTCAAGGCTTTGTGTGGCATGGATATAGACAATTCTGCCTCCAGTCCTCGACCCTGGTATACAGTCCGGCTGAGAGAACCCCCCTCCCAAACAATAAGTTACAGTGGGGCTTTTCTCAAACCAATTCTCCTCGCTCTGTTGAGAGAGGCTGTAATTATGCTCGGTTCTTTGCTTGTTTTATAGCATGGTACTGACATAGTGAGAACATCTTCAATAAAAATGTCTATGGGGCTTTGTTTCCTTTTGTATTAATTCATTGTCTGGAATCTAGCAACCACAATTCTTGGTGATTTATCAGAATTAGTCCATTTAGAAAGTAGTGTCTTACCCATCTGAAATCTGTTCTCTTTGTTTTATCCAAACACAAGTATTGTCATGTGGCTTAAGTTGAGCCCCCGTATCTTTTTTTTTTTTTTTTGAAAAGCCTCTCTGGTCCTCCATCACCACTTATCCTAAAGCCTCTAGTCTATCTTTATTGTGTTTCTCTATCAGATAGTGAACACTATTTCTTCATCATCCTTTTCTTTCCCACTGACATTCTATCTAATTTAACTACATAATCTGATAACCACCTTCTCTTAGGAATTGGTCAAATTGTAGAGATGGCAGAAAATTTAATGGAACAGGGAACTATTTCTCATGACTAAAGTGTGGTTTATTTAGACTTTTGTCCTCAGTTTTTTATATTAGCTCTGTAACAGCTCATGGATTTTCTATCCTTCAAATTTTCTTTTTTGTTGTTGTTGTTACATACTCCCCCCCTTCTTCTTGCTCTTGCTGTGTTCATCTTTTTGCATTCTTCTGTGTCTGCTTTGTCTCCCCCTGTTGCAGTGACACGCCAAGTCAGCCCACCACGCAGGCGGCCTGCCCCGCTCATGGGCGGCTCTGCTCCGTTCGCGGGCAGCTTTCCCTGCCCATGGCGGCTTTGCCCTGCCCGTGGCGGCTCTTTATCCTGCCTACGGCGGCTCTGCCCTGTCCACGGCGGCTTTGCCCTCTCAAGGCGGTCTGCCCACTTTGGAGAGATCCCCAGGAACCGAACCCAGAGCCTCCCACGTGGTGAACTGGCGCCCTATCCACTGGGCTACAGCTGGCCCCCTATCCTTCAAATTTTATAGGTAAAATGCAGGTAAGACATATTGCAACATTCTCTCCTTAAGAAGAAGATACATGAGTGTGAAAGCACAATATTAGCACCATCCCTCTCTGAATTTGAGTCCATTATTTACTACCTCTGGCTTTCTAATTTTGATATAGTTAGAATTACATTTTTTTCTAACATACTCTCGGTATTAGATGTATAAGTTGGAGTTTGAAGAACTGAGCAAATAGTAGGCATGCAAAGGGTTTGGAAGATAGAGGGATATTGGGCTATGTTGGAAAATGAAATAAATGTTCACCACCTGCAAGGAGGTTAAAATCTACATGAAAAAAACAATTGTTCTGTACACTTTCAGGATTTGAGGTCTAAAAGATGGTTTGTTTGGCTTATTGCCTGGATTTTGCACACCCTCTCCTCATTTGCTGACTCTAACAAAGGATGCATAGAAGTATTTATGCAGCTTACATTTGAACAGCTCCGAGGACTAGGAATTTGATAAGTGAATTTATTTTCTAATGATGTGTTGTTCTGCATTTTAAATACCTGCACACAAACATAACACGGATGTAGTATTTCTCGGGGTTCTCCAACAGAAATGAACTAAGTGATGTCAAGTCAGAGAAGAGGAGTTCTTCAAAGAAAGCCAACTCAGCATGCAGAATTTAGACATGGACAGCACATTTGAACAAATAGGTAGACTGTGTATCTAAAAAGCTGTTTCTCTATACCGCCAGGATTTGAAAAGCTGAAATATTTGGTGATTTCAACAGGAATATTGCTAGTAGACATGACCAATTAGTGGAATAATGACAGAGCTAGGATGTGGCCTTGTGGTCTAGGTACTTAACCTGCTCCAAAACTTAATTTCCACAGCTCAGCTTGGTATTCTGCCATTGCTATAACTATACTGTGGCCCTCTCTCTGTGCTTAAAATACCTGAGATGATAAGTTATTATTAAACACCACCTTGCTAAACCACACTATCTTTTATATTTTAATTATTCCCTTGTATATATATAAAATTAATTAATATTCACAGTAGAAATATTGGAAAAATGAGAAAAGTCTAAAGAAGAAAAATTCCATGTAATCCTATTGCTCAGAGATAAAGTTTCTAATACATTTGGTATATTTCCTTCTAGCCTTTTTTCTATAGATATTTCCATGTATATTCCCCATCCACACAACTCCCTATACAAACAGAGACTGACACACACACACACACACACACACACACACGATGGAAGATGCCATCCTCGACCACTTATTCGCAAATTACTTAATTACCTAACCTCTCTATACCTTGGTTTTCTTCTCTATACAATGCAGATAAAAATTATTCCTGCTTCACAGGGAGAGTATAAGGATTAAATGAGTGAGTTAATATATATATATATAAGGTGCTATTTTAGTTTCCTAGCCTGCTTAGGCAAATAACATAAAATGGTTTGACTTAAACATAGGGAATTTATTCATTCATGGTTTTGAGGCCAGGAAACTTTCAAATCAATACAGCATCAAGGCGATGTTTTCTTCCTGACTGACCCATGGCAATCCTTGCTTCCTCTGTCACATGGCAAGGCATATGGCAACGTCTGCTGGCCTCTCTCTTCTTCTCCCCAATTCCATTGATTTCAGCTTCTTGCTTCCCGTGGCTTTCTCTCTGTGTATCTGAATTTCATTCTCTTACTAAAAGACTGCAGGAAGGGGATTGAGACCCATCCTGAATGAGGCAGGCCACGTCGTAACTGAAGTAGCCTCATCAAAAGGTCCTACTTACAATAGGTCCACACCCACAGGTAGGGATGTAATTTCAGATCATGTTTTTCTTGGGTACATACAGCTTCAAACCACCACGTGTGCTCAGAACTTTCTCTGGCACATAGCAGATACTTAATAAATGCTGGCTACTATTATTTTGCTGTGTGTATGGTTTTGTTTCCTTTTTTAACTTTATCAAGTATATTCAAAATCTATCCAGTGTGCCCCATCTTCATTGTTGTCACCTTAGTCTCAGCTAGCATCATCTCTTTCCTGGACTCCTGCACTGGCCATCTATTGATACCACCACTAGGGCCTTCAGTCTAGTCTCCTTTTAGCAGATAAGGGATTTGTTACAGACTTAAATCAGATCATGTCACTCTTCTGCTTAAGACCTTCCAATGATTTCTAATTACACACAGAGCAAAATTTCAACTTCTTACTATGTTTATCAGTTAGGGACTGGATTCACAGAAACCTGGGAAGAGTAGCCCCACCAACAGGAATCTGAAGGCAGGCATTCCAGAAGGAATGCAGCACTTCCCTCATGTCCTCGGGGTCCCAGGCTCTTCTATATTCTCCTCCCAAATCCTGAGCATGTAACTCCCAATCTCATAGTTGCAAGGCATTGCTCCTTCTCTAAGATCATGTCCATTTTCTAGAGAGAAAGAATAGGGAGGCATAAAGGGCAAAAGTCAAAAGTCCAAGGAGATAAGTAGCAGAGTCTGTCCCTGTGAAAGAGATGCCTCCCTCCACACAGTGTGATTTCAGTTATATCTTTATTGGCATGGGCAGGATCACAACATCCCACCTCCCACTTCTGCCCCCTGCATTCCAATGCCAGAACACCACTCCAGCATCAAGAGAAACCAGGACAACCAGTACTTTATTTATGCACATCGGTGCTCCACTCTAAACCATGGTTACTTCTGTGAGAAGCCAGCAGTGCCTGCCACCCCCTGGCCTCCAACAGCCCCCTGCCTTCCTGGCCCACTTTGTCTGTGCTACTATGTCCTGCTGCTACAGCCTTGGTCTAAGGACACAACAAGCCCTTGCCCTTCCTGTCCCTTCTGCCCAAGGGAGAGTCCTTCCCTCTGGTTCTCAAAGGTCTTAGTTGAAAAGCAACCTCTTCAGAAAGCCTTCATAGCTTCATAGCATTTATCACTAGTTGAAATTATCCTGTTTGTCATTTTGTTTACTTGTTGGCTATATATCTCCCTGAATGGGTCCTAAGCTGCAGGAGGGCCCTCTAGTCAGATATTTAGAGTTTTCCCCTGAATTTTTACTATTATAATAATGCTATGATAAGCTTCCTTTAACAGACATTTTTCTGTGCATTTCTGATGATTTCATTAGAAAAGTTTCCTAGAAGTAGAATTAATGGGACCTTGTACTATCTTACAAAATCCTGGACTGTGAGGAGGCAACTGTCTCTATATTGAACCATAGCCACAGGGCATGCATGGATTAACCCACTTTGTACACCACTCTTAAGCCAAACATAAACAGACTGCTTTCACAAGGTGTTGTTTGTTTTTTGTTTTTTTTTTTTTTCCTTTCCTTTACATTCTCTCATTAACATTATAACCTAGGAGTGGTAGATGGGAAAGAGTTCAATGAAAAGAACAAAAGTACTAGAAAGAGCTCAGGTTCTGGCTCCAAAGAGCTAGACAAAACTTTGATATCTGTCAGATGGGCCTTTGAACTGCAAGACAGGATCAGCTCCCTAAGGGAAGGCTGGTGCTCCTGGGCAGGCCTGTGGATGAGTTGAGTGGTCCCAGGTGTGAATAGACGGTGCAGCTTTTAGAAGGTGAAGCAGTGTAGGCTGTGTGGCCAGGGTGATCTCCAGGACGAGAGAGAGAGAATTTACCTGGGGGCCAAGTGGCAAGTGTCCCTTAAGTCCCAGGGTTAGAGCATATCAATGACCAAGGCTCAGCACAGGGGAGAAGCAAGCTGCAGATAATCCTGTACCAAAATTTGTGAATGACTAACTTTTGTGTTTTCTGAATCTTTCCCACTTCACCCCCTAGGACCTTCCCAGGAATATGGGGCATCCCACGAAGCCTCATTAGAAATACAGAATCTCAAGCAGCATCCCAGGCCTACAGCTTCAGAATCTTCATTTTAATATTCCCAGGTGACTCTTAGGCACATTAAAGCCCTGAAATGTAAGCTGCAAAAGAGTAGGGTCTTTATTGGTTCTGTTCACTGGTGTATTTTCAGAGCCTCAGATGGTGCTTGGCATTATCTGGAGGGGCTCAATAAGTATTTGTTTTATGAAGGACTAAATAAGTGAATGCGCTAAGGCTTGTATGCTTAAGACAAGTGTGAAAAGAGAGTTATTTGTATTTTACTCTCTGTATTTCTCTCTCTGTCTCTCCCTGTCTCTCTCTCTCCCTGTCTCTCTCTGTCTCTCTGTCTCTGTCTCTCTCTCTCTCTCTCTCTCTCTCTCTCTCTCTCTCTCTCTCTCACACACACATATACTTAAATCAGAATATTTTTTATATCTGCATCTTAGGTGTGTTAGTCCAAGCAGATGTTGCTGCAAGATTAACTCTATTCTTGGCCATTGTGAAGGCCTAAATCCAGGGAGGTTTAGATAGGTGCTATGGAGGAGGGAGAGAAGTTACTCCCAGGACTGATAAGAGGTTGGGTGGTCTGTGGTCCACCCCAGTGTCTAGAAGTCCCAGCCCTCCTTAGGAACAGATGGCCCAGGACTCAGAGGGCAATGGCCACTCAGGAACCTGAGCCTAGAGGGGACCTGGGGAGACTGGCCCTAGCTTGGCAGACCTCAGGGAAGATTCCTGGATCTAGCTTTGTCATGGTGTAACAATGCCAACTTCTTTCTAGGTATCATTCATATCAGATAATGACCATATTGCCTTGACCCCTATGTCCTCAAGGCATTTGGGGCACCATATGAGCATCCCAGGCTAATGAGTGACCCAAACAAGGAGAACATAATAACTGATATTGAATTTTCCTCCAGCCTGGTGACATTAAATGACATTACATCTGAGTTAGAGGTAACATTGCTTAAAGAAAATAAAGTGTGACATTTCCTTTTTTAAGAATTTCTTTTAAGCTTTTTATTATGAAAATTTCAAATATACACAAAGAGCCAAAAGGAAAAGTATAATGAATTCTCATTACCCGTCATCCAGCCTCAGCCATTATCACTATACTGCCAAGCATGTTTCAATCTATATCTCCCCACTCTCCATCTCTTGCTGGCTATTTTTATGTAGTTTATACACCCTGACAATCACCCACTTAAGAGTATAGGTAAATGATTCTTAGTGAATTTATAGAGATGTACAAACATTCCTGTGATCCAAATTTAAAACATTTTCATCACTCCAACAAGTTTTCCCATGTCTGTTTGTGGTCAGTCGCTGCTCCCATCCCCAACCCCAGAAAACCTCTGATTTGCTTTGTATCTCTATAGATTTGTTTCTTCTGGATATTTCATATAAAGAGAGTTGAACAGTATGTGGGTTGTTGTGTCTGGATTCTTTCTCTTAGCATGATGCTTTTGCAGATCATCCATGTTGGAGCATATATCAGTACAGCAATCCTTTCTACTACCGAATAGTGTTCCCTTATGTGGATATACCACATTTTGTTTAACCATTCACCAGTTGATGGGTATTTGGATTGTTCCAGTTTGGGGCTTTTATGTAATAACCCGGCTATGAACATACAGATACAAATCTTTTGGGGGGGTACATAAGCTTTTATTTCTCTTGGGTAGATATCTATGTGTGGAATTACTGGGTAGTATGATTAGTTTATGTTTAACTTTTTAAGAAACTGAAAATTATTTTCCAAAGTGACTGCACCATTTTACATCCCCACCAGCAATGTGTGAATATCCCTGTTTCTTTACCTTTTCCCTAATACTTGTTATTGTCTCTTTTTTATTACATGCATTCTAGTTTGTGGGAAATGCTATCTCATTATAATTTTAATTTGCATATCCTTATTGACTAATGATGTTGAGCAGCTTTTTCATGTGCTTATTAAACATTCATATATCTTTTTAGAAAAAAGTCTATTCAAGTGTTTTGCCCATTCATTAGTTGGAATGTTTATCTTATTATTATTGAATTATAAGTATTCTTTATATATTGTGGACATAGTTTTTATGAAATATATGATTTTCAAGCATTTCTCAAGCCAGTCTGTGGCTTGTCCTTTCATTTTCTTACTAATGTCTTTTGAATGCATCTGACTCTGATTGGTTACAATATCTACTAACTGACCTCATTTAGCTACATTTAGTTCATGTGGTTGCAACATATGACCAGGAAATCAATTTCAGTGGAAACTTTTTAGCCATTTCCAAGCCTGGGCATCTGCAACTGGAGAAACCACTTCTGCCTAGCCCAGCTCCTGTGCCCCAAGTGACCAAGACCAAAACCTGGCTAATAGCATGGCCCAGGGATAAGGTACAGAATCGAGCCTTTCATGAGGGCAGCACACTAGTCCCAGCATGTGAGGGACAGCACTGAATCAGTATATCCGTGTGGGGAAATTTCCATTCTTTAATTCATAAACATGGAATTTCTCTCCATTCCTTTAGAACTTCTTCAATTTCTCTCAGCAATGTTTTGCAGTTTTCAGTGTAGATGTATTACACTGTTTTGTTAAATTTATTCCTGTGTTTTATCCTTTTTGGTGCCATTATGAATGTCATTGTTGTATAAATTTCATTTTCAGACTGTTCATTGCTAATATATAAAATTACAATTGATTTTTGTATATTGATTTTATATCCTGTGACCTTGTTGAACTTGTTTATTATTTCCAGAAGCTGTTTTGTGGATCCCTTAGGATTTTCTATATACAAGCGTGACATTTTTTGCACTCATAAGTTTCTGGGATAGAATTCATAGCAACCTCATTTAAAGTCAAACAAATTAGACTGTGTTCAAGATTATTACCAACATAGTGCCATGCATGCCCAAAGAGAAGATTGGGGAGGACCAGGGGCCCACACAGGGAATTGCAGACCATCTGCAGCTTGTCTCAGACCCCCTTCTTAGCTGAAGGTTTTGTCAAAATGTGCCTCTGTCTATAGGGATGTGTTGGAGAGAGAAATCGTTGAGAATTGCTGCCTTTGGAAGATAGCATGGCCTGAGATATGTCTTTAGGGATGATCCTAGAGAGAGAGATGAGATCCTCAGATGTAGAAGCAGCATAGGGAGGAATAGAAAGGAACATAAACCAGAAGCAGGTGCATTTTGATGCACCCAAGTCCAAAGGGTAAAGATTTGCAAAAAAGAGGCATCCTTCCCACTTGGTGGAGGGTATACAGAGAGGTCTAAAATCAGCATTTTGAGCACTGTTCAAATTGTAAAATCAAAGGGACAAGATAAAGGCAGTGAAAAAAGAGGAGTGGCAATGGCTAAATTGCTGCTACAAAAGTTTCAAAATCCATGTATTATAATAAAATCACACCCCAACATATCATTGAGTTAGTGTGCACTAAGCACTTAGCATGTTTGGTTGATAGCAAGGGTTGGGTAAATGACAGCGGTTTATATCATTGTCATTATTATTGCAACTAAAATTCAAGGCATTCTGTGACTCCCTACTAGTATTTGTAA
>PVKH010024936.1:0-13519 GCA_004027955.1 Chaetophractus vellerosus | reverse complement strand
TGACCTTGCCATGCCCGTGGGGGCTCAGCCCTGCCCGTGGCAGCTTTTTGCCTTGCCCACGGCGGCTCTGCCCCGCCCACGGCGGCTTGCCTTTCTCAAGGCGGTCTGCCCGCTCGGAGAGGTCCCCGGGAACCGAACCCGGGGCCTCCCATGTGGTACACCGGCGAGCTCTTTATCCACTGAGCTATCTAGCCGGGCCAGTGTTCTTTTTAATATTTCCCAGTCTGATGGGTGAGAACTGATATGCTATTTTTACATCCATGAGAAGTTCCCTGGCTACTTGTGAAATCAAACATGTTATGTTTATTGGCTATTTGCATTTGTTCCTTTGTAAATGTTAATGTTTTTTATCTTTTTTTTTTTGCCAATATTGAATAGCTGTTTGTACATTAAAGATATTTCCCTTTGTTATCTGCATTGCAGGTAATTCCTTCCAATATACTATTTGTTAACTTTGTTAGTTTTTGGCAAAAAAAAAGTTTTTAATGTAAAAAAAATGGCTGAGTAGCAATAATGGTCACATTGAGGTTAAAACAAACAAACAAACTTATAGGGGACACACTAAGCATAGTTCTGGCTTTCTACTACGATGCTCAGTAGCTTGGGAGTAGAATTAGAGAGAGCAAATAGTGGGACTTGGATGGCGAGAGATGTAACAGATGAGCAAAGAAATGACAGTATCCAGGGAACTATATGAGCTTTTAGATATAGTTGGCCATGGAAGCAAGAGAGATCAGAAAGGAAATGATTGGCTGAGAGAACAGAATGGAGTCAAAGGGTCAAGAGCAGAAGTCAGGTAGACCTACCTGAAAGTTGGAAGTTGTGACTTTCTTAGTTGGTGGATAGTGTCAATCTACCCTTAGTGACTAGCTCCATTGCAATGCCAAATGGTCTTGTTACTTTACGAATATCTGTAGTTTCCTTTCAGGTAGACTTATTTTCTGAACTTCTTTAAGGGACACCAAACAATTTAAAAGTCAATAGAGGGTTTAGATGCACTGTATGGAATGGACGACAAGACCATGGCAAGAGCTCTGGGTGTAAAATCCAGCCCATCTACTGAGTACGCTGTGCCCATTGGACCATTGGTCTCAGCTACTAAAACTTTTCTGCAAGTGACCATTATTATCCTCACACGTTAAGGCGGCAAGAAATATTTCTCTAGCAGTGATATGTGCATCTGGGGGTCGGTCTGGATCTATATATATTTGAGTGTTCCCTGGTCTCCCGAATCCTGCCCCTCATCTCTGCTTTCTTAGGTTCTGTCTGTTTTTCAGACCCATCTCACATTTCTCAGCCCCACAGGAGCCTTTCCCAGTTGCTTCAGCCCTGCGTGTTCACTTTCTTCTCAGAACATTTTATAGCAGCTCATCCAACACTTAGTATATGTGTCTATTATTACAGGTTTTCTGAAAACCAAAGAATCATTATGTTTTAAAGCTAGAAGTTCTTCAAGGCTGGGTGGGCTTTAGAAAACACTTAATTCAATCGCCCCATTTTACTGATGAGGAAATTAAAACCCAAAGTGGTAAGTGGCTGAACAAAGACTAGAATCCAGCCCTCCTTTGACATTATCAGGTGCTCTTTTACAGCATTACATTTATGTCCTGAGAGGATTTCAGTTTCTTTCGGAACAGCGACTTCTTTGAGTCTACAGCATTTGCATGTTGGGGAGCCTTCCCAGACATCCATCCACAGTGACATGGTGCTTTACCAAAGCACATAAAGGCAACTGCAAGAGGAATGGATTTTTGCATAGAACAGATTTTACAGTTCAAAAAGAACCTTAATGTTTTCCAAATCCTTACATGTATAAAAGTTTCTAAATAAAAAGTAGTAGAAAGTCTCAGTTTATTATATAAGATGTTTAGATGTGTCTATCTTTATTTCTACATGCAAAATGATGTTGATTGCCCTTCATTTTGTTCCCTTAATTTACTGCTAAAGGTGGTCTTATTTAAAATGTACAGGGGCTACCTCTAACAAGTAAAGGCTACAAATATTTGCTTTAATCCTAGCAGAGAAAAAGATCTCCTACCCAGTCCTTATGCCAGTCAGCAGGGAGGAGCTTAGCTGTGTGGATATTGATAATAATTTTATTTTAGGACACAAAAAAAAAAAAAGCATCAAGGGGTGGATTTGATAACCAAAAACATTTACATAATTTAATTTAGCAATATGGATTGGAAAAATATGCAAACGAACAAACAAAAAACAAAAACAAATATAAGAATGAACTTTGGGAATTGAACAAATACTGTTATCATAAACTACCAGTTTTCCCCATTTTGAATTTTAATTACAAAAGTTCAATTTATTACCCAAGAATAGAGAGCACTTATAATATCTGAGTTAGCATTCATCACCTTGAACAAGTTCTTCTCTGAACTCATTTGAAAACTGAGAACAGGGCCTTGCCATTGTCATTCCAACGAGTCCACCCGGTGAATATGTTAAGAAGAAATTCTCTAAAATAGTTTGATCAAAATGTACTGTGAACAGTACACCACGATTTAACGAATACTCTACATGTTCATTTCCAGGTGGTAGTTCTGAAATTTCAGGCAGGGTTTGTGAGCTCCCGGATACAGAAAAAATGTCTAGTAATCCTTGCCCTCAGCCCCAGTTTGCGAGGCTAATATTTCGGCCATGTGGGCACGCTTCCCACTCTCCACCTCAGCCTTCCTTCTTCCTCTCACTTCCTCACATCAGAGAAATGACAAACACCACCCACTTGCAGTCAGTTCTCCTAATTCTACCCACAGGAGACAAAAACCTGAAATAAAACCAACACATTTATTTGTTTTAAAATGTAACTTGCAGACAGAATTTTCACAGAAAATTTCTCTCACCCACTTGGTGCTAGTCCGTTGTGTATCTTCCTTCCAAAATTGTTCCTCCACAAATGACTACAGCTTTTGCTGCCATTTCTCTGAAAGTATATTTAGGACTTCTTTAAAGAGTTAGAAAAGATACCTGAATTTGCAGCCAGTTTCCTGTTGGGCTCACGTTTTGCAGAACTCACATGTGGTGTGCAGAAGGTGGGCTAGGTGTTTGAAAAAACAGGAAGTCCCTGTGAATCTGTGTCGTTATTCTTGGAAGCAGAAGGCTCCCTCTGAGAGGGCTTTAGATGCCTCTTGCTGTTCCAGGTAGGAGCACTTTGCAATGTGTTTAAGCACTTTAAAGATCGTGAACAGGGCTTTCCAATGGCAGGATTATGTGGAAAGTCTGGTGCATCCTGGTGCACGGTGAAATCCACAGCTTTTCTGTTTCTTCCATGTAGGTTTCTCTTTTTCTGGGGATATTGCTATGCATGGAAATGGAAGTGGGCTTTTAATCACCACAAGGATATGATAACTAAATTAGTATTTGAGGGAACCTAGACTTTTGTGGCTTTATAGATTCTTTCTTTAATAAGAACACGTTTCATTGGCAGATTCGTTCACTCATTCAATAAATAACATGGAGTGCAAGGTACTGAGATAGACCCTACGGATACACTAGGAACGAAACAAAAACAGTCGCGTGGAAACTCCAACCCTATGGTTCAAATGACCTACAAGAGAGTTTCCTCTCTATTCTCATATTTACATGTGTCTGTATGATTTACTGATGTGCTTAATTGACATGTTGCTGCCATAAGTCCCCTCCTCTGTGTCGGATACTTTAAACTATCACCAGTGGCTGGCAAGCCTGGTTGGGGGGCAGCACTTGCTAGTGAGGTCCAAGCCATGCATTTAATCTCATTGTTGGCTAATTAAGTTGACCCTGCTCCTTGGCTGTAGACACAACACCTAATTGCTACCCTGAAAATATAGTCTCGGCCATAAAATAAACTGGACCACAGTGTCATTGAATCACAGAGGCTTTACCACTCTTGGAGGTGGAGGTGGGACCTTGACAGCTTCTCTTCTATAGTTGATCAGTAGCCTTATTTCTGTATTAGGGCAAAGAATGGCATATGGCAAAGAATGCAATTTCCTCCCTCATTCACATGCAGTAATAGAAACAAAACACTTTGTCTCTCTGGACATCAATTTCCAGATGGACTTGACTAGATAATCCTGCATATCCTTTTAAGATGTAACATTTTGTGATTCTATCTGTCTCTTGTCCTTAGAGATCTATTTTCTTGGGAGATATATAACTCAGAAACTGCCAGTGAAGGAGATTGCAAATGTGATTAACTGGTGGAAAGCTGAACGTACTAAATTTCCTTGGGTTCCTAAACAAAGCATCTGAAGGGGAGTGACTGGGGGAGAAGGAGGGGAATAAGGAGGGAGCTCTCAGCACTGTCTCCAGCCCCTTTCTGGCTGCGGGGGGTTATGGACAGAGCCAGAGCGGGCAGCCAGTATGGCTGAGTTCCAAGGCCAATCTTCTAGAATTGAGACGACCACCTTAACTTATTTGGTTTTGAAGCTATTACAAGGTTGCTTTGCTTGTGCTGTGGTAACCCATGCCAGTTATAGCAGAGCTCTCCAAACTTGCCAGTCATTCATTTGAATAACTACTCCTGAATCTCAAGAGCAAAAAGCTCTTGTAGAGAGTCAGAGCCCTGCCTCTCATTCCTGCTTCCACCGCACTTGTCACAGCCAGACTGCTGGAATGAAAGATGGCAGTGAAAGATGGCCTCCCAATGGGTAGAGGCTCAATAGCCGCTTGTTTTCCAAGGGAGGGCCAGCTAATAGCCAATAGTTGAGGAAAGTTCTTCTTGTGATTTACAGTACACTTGCTAGGGGATAAAGCCTCTTTTTTTATAGCAAGATTTTAAGAAGAGATTATCTTGATAAATTCCAAGGGTCATGGCATCTTCCAGGAAGAATCAAGAAAGCTATTGAACTGAAAGGGAACCCCCAAAAATGTGGCCAGTGGAAAATAAAAGAGAGTAAATAAACTACTTTTTATGAAGGCATAGCTATGTAACTGTTGCAATTAGTTCTTTTGATGACTTGAATTTGAAAGACTCCAAGTAAATATTGCTGATTTTCTGGTAGGACACATTAAAGAGTAGAGTGGTTTAGTATAAATCCCAGCTCTTCCACTTGGCTTGGACAAGTCATCTAGCGTTTTCCAAAACCAAGTTTCCTTTCTTGTAAAATGGAAATGATTATCATCCTTACCTCAAACAATAGTCATAAGAATTAATTTATACGAAGCACATGGAACAAGGCCTGGCACATAGTAGCCAGGCCCAGGTTCTGGGATTGGTTTGGGACTTGAGCCAGGAGATATGGGAAAGACCTGGGAGAAGTCTATCTGTGCATTGGAACACTAGCATGAAGGCTCTGCATGTCTTGTGTTTGGCTCCCATGTGAGCACCACGTGAGCGAGAGGCTATTGACACAGAGATAGGTGTACTGTTCCTGCCCTAAAAACCTACATCAGTTACTAGAAAAGGGAAGGGAAGATTTTCAAAACTTACAAGGAAACTCTAAAGCAATTAATCGACTGACAATCACGCTTAAAGGGCATGTGCCATATTGAATAGTTCTCAGCAGCATTGTCAAGGATTGGCAGCCCTAACTTCAGGACCAAGTCTTCCACTTATTGGATGGGTGATTGGGCAAGACTTTGCCAAACCTCAGTGACATTTTCCTGAGGTGAGGGCAACAGTTGCATCTTCTTCACTGGGTTCTTGGGAAGATTAATTGAACTAATCAAACAAAATATGTAAGCTGGCTCCAGACTGGCCTTTAAAATCACCCAAAGAGGTCCTCCAGTCTTCTCTTCCACTGCTGCAGTGACCTTGGAGGCCACATGTACCAGATGGCTTAGCTACAAGATGGAGAATGGTCTCTGGACTCTCATCCAACTGTGAGGTGAGCGAAAAATAAAACTTTATTGTGGTTGAGGTTTGGGGCTTTGCTAGTTATGACAGCCAACGTGACTTTCTCTACACAATGCAACATCTTAGACTACAATAATAAAAGATAGTTTCTAGTCAAGGAAAGGGAGACACTCCCTTCTATGCTCATCATTTAGATCACTGGGCCAGTTCTGGGAGCCACACTGTCAGAGATGAAAATAATATATGATGAGGGAAGAAATGATCTGAAAATCATGATATGATAAGGAAAGGTTGACATTTCTGAAGATATTTAGCATTATAGTTGCCTTTAAATAGTTGACATTTAGAGGAGAAATTTTGTTTTTCCTCTTTGGTTGCAGGTGTAAGATTTCAAGCAAATGGATTGAATAAATAGGGAGATATGTTTTGGTTTAATATATGGGAGAAATTTCATTCTCTCTCTGAAAGTGGCATGAACAACTTCTTGAAAGAATGTGTTCCTTATCACTGGGATGCGTCAAATATTATCTCAAGAGTCATTTATAAGGGGGTTTTGTAAGAAGGATTCACATGTTAGATAAGGGTTGAATTAAGTGGCTTTTAAGTTTCCTTCTATCTCAAAGTTTATGATTCTAAAAGCCATCGTCTTTGATTTGTCAATCTCCAGACTGATGCATTTCCATATTTCAATTTGCTTAAAGCCAGGCACACTTGAAATATGGACCAATATGGATGCACTTCCTTCAATAGCAGGCTCTGCAAACCCACAGCAGAATCAGTCTGGATTCAGTCTGACACTGTGCCTTTCTGCAGCCTCATTCGAACGTAGACAGCAGTGAGCTGACAAAGGAGCAGCATGTGGAGATTCCGCATCTCTCAGGGAATAGAGGACATGCCACCAAACAGGCAGCTTCAATGAATCGGGCTGCTGTTGTCAGGGAAGACAGAGGGAAGTTATCAAACCACCAAGAGAACACGGCAGGTGCCGGGGGAGGGTCAGTGCTGGAGTCCACTGGAGCGTTGCCAGAGAACATGGTCCCCTAGGCCAGTGCAGTGAAGATTAATTGAAAAGAAGAGAAATAAAGCACTGTGTATTCTGTAGGTGTTTCTGTCTGTGACAAAACTGACTTCCCTTTCAAAGCTTTAATGCCAAGTAAAAAAGAGTGGAATACAGAGAATAATGCTGCTATTTAATGAGATGACAACTAAGATGTGCTCAAGATAATGATTTCCAAATTGTGAATGAGGCTGTAAAGCCCTGAGCACCCCCTGTCTGACTACACTTAAGCAGTTCCCAGTGTCCCTTGGAGCCTTCCTGCCGCCATGCATTTGCTCAAGTTATCCTTGAAAACTGCCTCCTCTAATTTTGAGAGCATTGACAAAGGGGCTGTTCTCTACGCATAAGGCCAGGAACTGGCTGTTTTTAAAGCACAGTGAGTGGATTTAAATGAAAAGGAATGGTATGGTCAAGAAAGAAGACAAATTGGAACATGTCTTTGATTGGCGGCGGCTTTCATTTATTTCATATTAACACAATCCTCTTCAGAGCGTCTGATCACACTAGCAGTTCCAAAAATCATTTTGCTTGCTGCAGATCCTAACCGACCAAAGCACACAAGGGAGAGATGCACTTAGGAGATAATTCAGGCAACTCTCCCTACCTCCTTTGAAAAATAAGAATTCAACAATTAACAAGCCATGTCTCTGCAATCCTGGCATTCTAGATAAGTACCCTCCCCTTTAGTATGACAAAAAGTCTGTGTAACCTGTAAAGAAAATGCTTAGTAATTTTCCTCCTCGGATGATTCCTGACTTTTAGCTGTAACTAAACCTCATACTGCTAAGCAGAAAGATGAGAAGGTTCTGACACTGTTTGATTAACATTGTCATGAAACCACGAGGGACGCTCCCATGTTCTCAAGGGGTCTCCTTTATGGTAATCCATTTCTGTCAAATTTTCCTTTCATGGAATCCAGGGATGCGGGAATGTACTTTTTGTAAAACTTAATTGGCAAGTGGAGGAATTTAGGTGCCAGGATACAAGAATTTCTAATCACTTCCATTGGGATAATTAAAAAAGTAGAAAATGAGGATTGTTAATAGAGAGTCAAGGTAAATCAAGAAAGTTTTGGAGAAGAATCAAATATTTCTGGGGAGTTATGAAGATGAGGAAAAATAAGCCAGGCCTGTGTCACCCAAACCTTAGTGCTTTCTTTAACAATAGAGGGAGCAAGATATTGCCAAAGTTAGATTTGTCTTCCCTTTCAGTGAGCAAAAGCCTCGTGTGGTGGTTTGACGCCGTATGCATCCCATAAAAGTGGGTTAATCCATTCCTGCACATGTGGACCGATTGTAAATAGGATCTTTTGGTGAGTAGGAACTTAAGATGTGACCCACCTTACTCAGGATGGGTCTTAATCCTCTTACCGGAGTCCATTTAAAGAGAATGAAATTCAGACAAAGGGAGAGAAAGGCATGGAAGCAAGAAGCTGAAAGCAAGGAAACCTGGAAGAGAAGGTAGAAACCAGCAGCTGCTGCCATGGACCTTGCCAAGTGGCAGAGGAGTCTAGGATCGCCAGCAGCCCATCTAGGAAGAAAGCATCACCTTGATGATGGCTTGCTTTGCACGTTTTTCTCAGCCTCAAAACTGTAAGCTTATAGGCTAATAAATTCCCATACTTAAAGCCAACAGCATTGTATGGCATCTGCTTTCAGCAGCTTAGTAAACAAAACACTTCATGACACCATGAGATAGGGATCAGTCAAAGGGTCTTGCTGTTTGTTTGCTGGTTTTTCTCACTTGACCCTTTCATTTCTTATGCAAGGCAATGTGAAACTAAAGTCAGATGTCATGCCCATTTCTTCCATCCCGCTGCCAATGAAAGAAAAGTAGCCCAAGGGTTCAGAGTAGTCCAGGGTTCCTGACTGGTCCTGAGGACCTGGCCCACGACTCACAGCCAAGCCCTGTGGATACGGGGATGACCCTTATCATTTGCCATTGGTTCCAAGGTGACATCTCGTCACAACTATTTTTTTCCTTTGGAACACTGAGGGACATTCTTTGCTATCCTAATAGAATCACAGGAAGCAAACCAGGACAATCTCCAAACAGGCTTTGCATTTGAGATTCTGTCTGTACTAATTATTTTCTCCTCCCTCAGTATTGTCCATCTCAGAAAAAGGCACTCAGACATTTTGTAATTTCCTTAAAAATAACAGGTGATAGGCACAGTGTGTTAATTTCATGTGCTTCTTAGAAGAAAGGGGAAAAAATTACATGTAAAACACAAGGTTCTTTTTAAGACCATAATGCAATGCTAAGTTTTACTTCTGAATTATAGAAATATACTGCATGTCCATTGTGCAGTATTCTGAAAAATGTAACAAAGCATGGAAGAAGAAAAGAAAAATTACTCATCATCCATCACTTAAGAGAGCAAATGACAGATAGGCCAAATCCTGCCCAGAGACATTTTTTTTTTTGGTATGGCCTTCAAGCTAAGAATATTATTTACATTTTTTTAAAGATTTATTTTTTTTTTATTTATTGCATATCCCTCCCTCCTCTTTTCTGCTTGCTCTTGCTCTGTGTCCATTCCTGTGTTCCTCTCTGTCCGCTTTGTCTCCCCCTGTTGCGGCGACGCACCGAGACCAGTCACTGTGCAGGCAGCTTTGCCCCGCTTGTGGGCGGCTTCTGCTTCCATTCACGGCCGGCTCAGCTTCAGTTCGCGGGTGGCTGGCTGAACTCTGTTCGTAGGCGACCTGCCCTGCCCGTGGCAGCTTTGCCCTGTCCGTGGTAGCTTTTTGCCCTGCCCACAGCGGCTCCGCCCGCCCACGGCGGCTTGCCCTTCTCAAGGTGGTCTGCCTGCTAGGAGAGGTCCCCGGGAACCGAACCCGGGGCCTCCCATGTGGTATACCAGCACCCTATCCACTGGGCTATACGGCCGGCCCCTATTATTTACATTTTAAAGGGTTATAAGAAACAATAACAATGCCAACTATGATTACAAAATCACACACGCACACACAAAGAAGAATATGTGACAGTGACTTTATATGGCCCAGGAAGTCTAAAATATTTACAATCTGGCCCTTTACAGAAAATGTTTTCTGACCTTTGATGCAAAGTAATAATAGCAATTATTTTGGTGCCTCCCTTTTCTCTTTTGAGTACCTGTGCAAATTTTTTAGGAAAAATATCTATGATATTCTATACAGTTTTCTATCTTAATTTCCCCTCCTTTAATATTACAGCATGAGCATTTTCCCACGTCATTCAATATTCTTCAAAAATATGATTTTTAACAGTTGTATATATTTAATTTGTTTTTATGCTTCCCAGATGGTTTTCTATCTTTACCTACAATGGAAATAAAAGTTACCTTTTGAGCTCGGCAACTTGAGATGATGAAAATAAAGTAAGACAAGAATTGTACAACAGTCAATAGTGCTATGACAGCAAGCTTTAAAAATTTTATTTATGTTAAAAGATCATTTGTAATTCAATTAAAACAGTCTGAGTTTCAGTAAAAAATGTTGGAAATGTGGGCTCAAATTCTAACCATATACTATATTGACTGTAATGTTCAGGATTAGTTAACCACTCCAAGTCTCAATTTTCTTATCTGAAAACCTAAGAATAATAAAACATATCTGATAAGGTTGCTGTAATGTCTACATAAGATATGTGAAAATCATTTTGAATGACACAATGTGATAAAAAATATTAACTATTATCATGTCGGAAAGACAAAGTTATCACTTACCAGAGAAGGAAATATTTTACTGGATGTGTATTGGGTGGCAAGGTCATTATATTGAAATAATAAGGAACAGAGGACAACTTCAGAAATGACTTTAACGCTCAGTCCTCCCTGGGAAATTCGGTATTATCCTGGGGATATGGCATAGTTCAAAAGCTGAGCGCTTCTGCATGGCATTTAATTAAATTGCAACCTGAACTTGCTACAGGAAGAATTTTAAACAGTTTTGCTCAATGTAAAATATGCCCAATGTCAGCAAGTTGTGTGTTTTTGTTGTATGATAGTTTCCCCATCAGGATATATTTGACATTCAGTCTGTGAAACAGATAGATTGGAATTTTGTAACTTTTTAATGATTTTTAATATACTATCCCTATTTCATGATAAATTTATCATTATTCCTCATCCATTTACACCTGTCTAGGAGGTAAACATTTATAAAAAATATATAAGAATCATATTGTCAACTTACATAAACTTGAGTTCTCAAGTTTTCAATGACATAAAAGGAGAAAAACATCTAAAAACATGCTTCTTTCAACAAGTGCCACTCTTAAAAGGTTTCCATCTATGCAGGCAAAGTAAAGTGGATAAATATGAAGATTTTTTTGTTAAATATTAAGCATTTGCTAGATTGTCAATTATCCACATCAATCATTATCAATAAAGTATGCCCCATAATTTTACAACTCAGCTGCTCTCTATGGCTTCTTTCTATACATCAATGTGGAAATTGGAATTCAAGAACTAAGAATCCTTAGACTATTAGGATTTGCTATGATTCCTCAGTAGGAGAGAGGAAGCCAAGTTTGTGAGTGCTCAAGTTTTAGAGAAAGAGCAACAACCACTACACACGAATGTATGTAAGAGAGTGAATATTTATTTAGAAGGGACCTGAGCAAGCAAGGGGCCTCTCAAGTTTCAAAGTCATTCGCCTCACAGTGATTCCACCTCAGCTCAGGGAGATTGAAAAGGGCTTCCTTTCCTGAAGGCTTCCACCTTTCTCTGTCTTCTACCTGCCTCTTGCCTTAGTGTGAAGAATCCAGATGAGCTATACTGGAGGGATAAAAAATGTCGTTTTCACAATCATAAGGCTTAAGAGAGAGCTCACTTGAAGAGCCACCTGTCCTGCGGAAGTGAAGGTTTCCCAGATTCCATGCTGTGGTGGGGGCCCCGAAGACCAGCAAACAGTTCAAACGAACTGTACAAACAGAAGTGGGAGACTCAAGAGCCATTCCGTGACCTCCTTTCAGTGCAGATAGGAGAATCTGGCAGCCCACCAATTTACTAACTGATTCTTGCGCTATTTCCTTATATCACATGCAATTGTGTCAGTGCTGGAAGCATATCAAGGTGGCTTGCTGCATACATGCTTGTGTCTCTGTTAGGAGTGGATCAAGCTGACCTTTTTAGGAAAAGGCTTGTTGTTGGATTAACTTTCATGCCAGCTGTGAAGCAAGGGAGTTTCAGAGAGCTATTCGGGTGACAAATTGCACTGATAAGATGGCATTTCTTTCCTGTCTGAGTGACAGAGTGCTGAGTGGCAGTCTGACTGCCTGATAATGGCTGGGAAACTCTAAATAGTCAGCTCTTCTCCTTTGGAGTACATATAGCTGGTTTAGAGGTAAAATGACAGGAGTTATATAAGCAAAGAAGATAATTCAGTAATAACTTTAAAATGAATAAATGCATAAATTTTGTTGAAATTGAGTTTTTAAAAGTTCTTTTATTCACTATTAAATTTTGGTGATGAATGTCCAAAGTATGGATATGGACCCATTCAGTAAGATATTGATTGCATTTTAGAAAAAAAAGAACTTACTTTTATTTTGACTTAACTTTGTAGTTCTTCCCAACCAAATTTTGGCCTCCTTAAATACCATTGCATGTATAAAAGTGTCACGTGATCATCCCATCAAAAACCACCCACCTAAGAATGACTTTGGCTGGACATTGTATAAAGGAGGTATCAGGCTGGAAAAAAAAAAAGATAAATTAAGCAAAGTTTGTCTTACTGTATGCTCCATCTTCCCTATCAGCCTCGTTATTTCTCTCTCTCCTAGTCTTCACACACACCCATTAGACTACCTGTCACTTTCTTCTGCTATAGTGTAAGCTGATAAGGTATTTGCTCATTAAAGAAAGTCTTTAAAATCTGAAAGAGCAAAACTTTTGGTGGAATGACAGGTAGTAGGGTTTGAATCTGAAGATGGGATTCCCTTAGTTTTCCCTAATAGAACCATGAGATTAGCTTCTTACCCCTCCCCACCCCACCCCCAGGAAGTAAGCTCTATAGGGAGAGTTTTAGGAGGGGATAATCAAAGACAAACAATAAAATTGACTCAATATAGACAGAGACAGTCAAATTCCAAGTCCACTGAAGAATTAGACTCTCAGAATTGGAAAGGTCTTTAGACTCTTGTTAAACCCTGGATTTTCTTCATGAGAAAACTGAACCTTGAAGAAGGTCTAGAGACTTGCACATGAACATTCAGTTACTGTGTTGGTAAATTTTGCTCTAGAATCCAGGTCTCATAAAATTTCTAGTCCAATACTATTTTGATCAACTCTGTCATGCCACCTCCAAAACATATGCAAATCCAATAAAACATAAGTGAAGTGGAACATATCATAATGTTTTTATTTTTAATATGGAGTACAAGTTATGAGATGAGACAGAAGCAACTGGTTTTATGAAGGTATTGAGGAGAGGTAGAGAGATAGAAGAGAAATTAGTAAAGTTTAAAAACAGAATAGGATGGTCCTTCCTGAAACCAGGATGAGAGTGATATGGTAGGGACATCTGTAGGAATACAGATGGAGGATGGATGGTGTCTTTTCACCTATCACTCAGATCCCGATGTCTTCCCTACCTTGGCCATGATAAGTCAAGGTCATAGTGAAAGGTCATGATGAGCCCATGTCTTTTCACATTACCATCAGCCTCAAGAGGAGGGAGATCACAGTC